>JAZGTI010014124.1:0-14335 GCA_036877585.1 Botia kubotai
GATTTTTCACTACTGCACTACTGCTGCCTGCTGATTGGTGCACATGCCACTGACACTATAATGTTGTAAGTCACAAAGTGAGGTCGCTGTAATGAACTTGTGATTAGTAAGTAAACACAGACAGATTCATTCTTTCTTGGTCAGTGTAGTGGATTTCAAATGGAGGTCTTTGTATTGTTGCTGTATGTTTATTATTATTGGTAATTATTGTATTATGTTTTTCTTCAGGCGTTAGATGTGACTGTCATAAAAATGACTTTGGCACAAACCATCTTGGTTATGATGATAAAAGCATTTTCAAAAGACTTTAATTCTTTACTTTAACCCAAAACATTACAGCTCTTCCCTGTAAATGACAACTAATATACTGCTGTGTGACCACAGTGTGCAGAGATGTGTAGGGTACTTCAGTGCTCACTTTATCCTTCCTACAAAGCATGCATTCATTCAAAGCTGTTTGTTTTCGTTATTTTCACAGAATTGTTCAATCTGGGCTGTGATTGTTTCATCTGTGATAAAACTGTTCCTTTCTTCAAGGGGCTGCAGTTTCATTTCCGCTTATAATGAGGGTCGGGCAGCTCCTGCTAGTCCAGCAGTGAGACAGTGAGAACTGAAATACAGTTTGGCCTGATGTCTTCACAGTGATTCACATACTTTAAGTGAATTAAAAGTAAACTTCTTCACCTGCAGGCTGAGGAGATGACTCATACCCTTTGAATATATTTTCCTGTGTTTGTGTTTATTCATGTGGGATACGGATCCACATGCCACGATCGAATTTCTCATCTGCTCTCTGTTCCTCTGTGATCACTGTTACGAACAGAAGCAGTTTCATAGCTACTGTACATATATGCTACATGTATGTATATTTAGCTACTGCATCATATACAGTATGTGTATGTTTATATATGTCTACACACTGCAAAAACATAGTTCATAAGTAGTTTTTCCATGTATTTTTACTCGTTTTTTTAGTAAACGTTTCTAAAAGAGAGTTTTTACTTAAGTGACACTATAAAATATTCAGGCTTGTTTTCAGACAATGTTTTTGTATCTTTTATTTTAGATATGAGTATATTTGTCTGACTGCACTGATTTATAAGTATCAACAAGTAAAAAAAAACTGGTAAAACTTCCATTGCTGTACGTTGAAGGTCACCTATATTAAATTTATATTCTCTGAAAACTTGTCTAAATGTCTCTTTCAGTGTTGCTTCTCCAGTAAATATATTGTGTTTAAAGGATTTCCAGGTATTTTTATATAAAAATATTTTTAGATAAAAAGGTATTTTTATCTACAGTAAAAACCAGACTACAGGATTTTTGTAGTGCACATGCAGGTAAAGTTTTTTCCTGTATTTTTTTCTCCCATCATTGTGTGTGTGTCACATCATTTACACTCAGCAGTTTTTTTCCACGTTTCCACCTCAGCTGCTTTTGGCAGAATTGTGTTAATAAACTCCAACCTCCTCCTCCTCCTCATCCCAACAGCAGCAGTGCAGAGGGGAAGATGAAGAAGGTTTGTAATGGAGTGTGCCGCATGGATATGTCCTAGGCCCTACAGCCACACTCGTCACTGTACTCACTTCCAAAGCACATGATGGCTCTCAAGAGCAGCTTCACTGCCTCCCCCTGTCCTGTACATCATATCTGCCCTCTTTATTATTGCTCTTCAGAAACTTTGGTGCAGAGTTTAGAGGAAGAAATAGACAACTGACTGAAAATGTGTTACTATCACAAATAAAGTGCTTTGCCTCTTTCTTTTAGGTCGTTTTCTTTCCTATCCCTTCTTCTAAATGTCTATCTAGTTTGAAGAATTCAGAAGAAACATTCATTTGTTTCATTATTAACACAAAATGTCTTGTTTTAAAAGGCTAAGTTAGTTCTGAATCTGTGTGCTTTCTGACTGGAACTCACCTTGTTCTTTCTTGAACATCATTACTTCTTATCATAAGCTGTGGCCGCCATTTTACAAGCATCATGGCTTTAGTTAAATTCAGAGCTGGATCATTGGACGCTGCTCTGTAAATCTGTCAGGGGGTGGAGGGCTGGTGATGTTGAGGGGACAATAAGGTTGAGCTGTGCAACTCAAAAGCAGCTTGTCCTTCATGGACTCTCTCACTCCAGACCGAAACCTTTCCTTTGTTTGCTGTTTCCATGCAGTTAATGCTTCACTACTAAATATACAATCTGCAGCACATACTCGCCCGTCATTTTCCCAAATCACAGTCATACTGTTTACTCCTCAGGATTCTTCAGGATCAGTGTTGGTATATAATAGCAGAGAGATTGTCTCTATAGATTATATTGGATTGGTCCAGGCCATGACCTCAGAATCTTAATATCCCGAACTCTCTGGTCTTTAGTGTATTGTCAAATTAAAGCAACTGTTCTAATCTATAGACCCAGTGTCCACTAGACTGGATATTAACAGTGTCTGTCTGTCTCCCCTCAGTTTAATTGTTTAAGTAGCAAATAGCAGAGAGAAGTCCACTGGCAGACTGCCCAGCTGATCCAGATTCAGATCCTCAGATGTGCTGAATTCAGTGTGGAAGCAGACATGTTCAAACACAAAACCTGCTTTCCAGCGTGTATCTGTATATATATATATATATATATATATATATATATATNTCCAGCGTGTATCTGTATATATATATATATATATATATATATATATATAGTATGTTTATTTATGTTTGTGTGTGTGTATGTGGGTATATATGTGTATTTATATATTGTATTTCTATATCTATACATCTGTATTGCATAGTTCTATATTATATATATAATATAGAATAATATGTGTGTGTATACTGACATTTATACAGTACCAATTCCTTTTTGGCGGTAACTTGCCTTAAGGCTACTTGGAGCCACTATAGAGACTGGTATGGGTGGTGGGATTAGTATTATGGGATGGCCAAGACAATGGATGTGGACAGCTGGCAACTGCTCTGGAACGGCAGACACACTAATGGTGTCAGTCCTAATACCCAACACACTGACCTCACAGTGTTGTGATACTGGCTCTCTGTCTTCCCTCAGCCTGAGTCTGCAATGCAGGGGAGAGAGGGAGGGCCGAGGGGGGAGATGATGCACCTAATGACACTCTCATGATGCCCAGAGGGTCCAACGGTTTTTTCCTGCCTCTTCTCTGCAGCTAAATATTACCTAAACCATTATACACAACCATCCAAATTACACTTTCAAAAGCAGCCTCATCAAACTGTTGTGAGCTCTTGTCCTGAAGGAAGATTGTCAGGCAGTCACCTTTTGCTGCTATCAGCATTTATCAAGAGTAACGTTAAATCTGGTTTTTATTGGGCGCCTGTGCATGTTCTCACGAAAAGCTGATTCCAGCAAATCTCTGCCTTAGTGAGAACATGTTTAATGCTCGTTTTCTCATCATTTATCATTCCTTGAACCTCCTCCGTCTGGTTGCAAGCGTCACCGCTCTGCCAGGCATACTAATGTAACCTTTGGACAGATGGAGCTGAGGTTGAAGGAGTGACGAGAGAGAGGAACTGACACTCGGGTGGAGGAATTGAAGGTAAACAGGTAAGACGGAGCGTTTAACCCAGTATAAGCCTGTAGGACTTCAGCTCAAGTGTCAGATGTGCAGTGACCTTCTGTAACGATGCGTGTGTGGGAGTCTTGAGTGAAAACAAGCTTCCTCATGTTTTGGCTCCAAATCCTCCTGTGGGCGGAGTCTACTGCATTTGGTGGTGTCCTTTCAGCATTCCCAGCTAATATGGAATGTTTTAGAATGTTGGCTAATATTTTTTAAACATTCTCCCAAAGTTATCAAAAATGTTCTTGTAGTAACGTTAGTAGAACCTTTTTAACTTCATATATATGTGTATCAAAAACGTTATAAGTTCTTAGTAGAACATACAGAGTTACAGAGTTAAAAAATGTTTTAATAATGTTCTTCTAACCAAGCAAGAACAATAATACAACGTCTAAAAAACTGGCAGTTTTCCTAGAACTTAAAATAAAATTTTTAACGTTTTTGTTACTTAACAGAAACATTAGGGAAACATTCTTGTTAGCTGGGTTTTCACAACTGTCACGTAAAAGCCAAATGGGCTATAAAGAAAATAAGCCTTCATAAGCGATGGAAGACTGACGGTGTTCAGCCGCCTCATGATGGTGAAGTGAAGTGTATTAACAGCGTCGTCGCTGTAGACAAACACCAAGAAACAAACCAAAGGCAAAACTAATCAACTCTGTGCCTGAGGCACAACAGACAGACTCATAAAGACTCCTCATAGCTCTGGAAAGTGCACTTCTCCCTAATGGCTTGTATCTTAAATGTGGTGTTGAGCGTCTTTTCATTTCGCCTCTATCAGATGTGTTCTTTAACATTATTTTGAGAGGAGTTCTGTCTGGCTTATGTTGATGTGTTCACTTGTTGAAATCTCCGTTTCACAGTGTGAGACAGACGCACCGCTGAACGGATGGATTTTAACTGACAGCAGATGTTGTGACAGTGTTTGTTTGAAGGCGAGGGAGATTTCTGTCACTGAGTTTTTTTATCTTTGTTAACAGGCTTTCTCTTGTAACAAACCATGTTTGCCGGCTTTCGACTTTATAAAAGCACAACAGTTGAACAATGAAAACTGACTGTGGTGATTTCCTGTGAGTGTTTCTACCGGTTGATTAACAATTATGATGTGAAGTATTATTAAAGCTATAAGCCACAATAAACCCTTACCTGTGATCTCTCTCTTGTGGCTTATTGCTTTTATTAAACTGTGGCAACCCAACATTTAATATATGTCTATATTGATTTCATACAGCATAACAGTTCAATTGTATCTCTCTGTCTGTCTGTCTGTCTGTCTGTCTCTCTGTGCTAAACATCGCATGTGCTGTATGTCCAGAGTGTTGGAGCATTAAATGATGTGCTGAACACCCTCCACACACACACACAGAAATCACTGTGTGCTTTTGAACTGCAGATGGCCGCCCAGATGGTGATTATCTTCACCTTGAAGATGACCACATGTTTCTGCACGACAGCTGCTCCTGTTTCAATCCAGCAGAATCATTCAGTAGATTTCACACTCAGACCTGCGTACAGTCCACATCTCATTTTCACCAGCGAACTTTTCCACAGCGCAGGTTTGAACAACACAGCTGCATGCTTCATTAACTGCAGTGAGCCTCTGCTGATGTTGGACTGCAGCTCTGTTTGCAGGGACTGCAGCTCTGTTTGCAGGGACTGCATTGCTGCTGATGCGCTGTGTGTGGTTCACACTTTGCTGTGATCATTCGTCCTCTCTTTGATTCATTAATCGCTGCACTGATCATCTTTTTCTCTTCCTCTGTCACTTTCATCTGTCACTTTCATCTCGTCATTCTCTTTCCTGTTTTCTTTCATGTTTATCATATTCCACATGTTCAGTCTCATCCTTTCTTTCTCTCTTTTCTCCTCCATTCCTCCCTTTCTTTTTTAAATTCTTCCATCTTTTCTTTTTCTTTTGCCATCTCTCATTTCATCACTTTTTCCTCTTCCATCTCATCCCTCATTTTCTCTCATGTTTGTCATTCCATCTTTTTCTGTTTTTCTATGATTGTCTCTGTTCTTCTACACACATCTGCGACCCTTCACTCTTGATGTCATCTATCATCCCTCTATATTAGTCTTTTCTTACCTTTAACCCTGTGTGATCCACCTCTTCACACACACACACACACACACACACACATCTGAATCTGTGTGGTCAGATGTGGCTGTAAGGTCACTATGCCTGCTTATACATCAGGAGTCATATAGAACATAACATATAGAAGGAACATATAGACACACATGTACACACATATAGAAAGAAGCGTTTAGTAACTGCACATTTCTCCTGCTTCTCATTGGCTGCTTAAACCTGTGCTTTTTGTGAGTCAACAAGAGGAATGTGTCTGAATATCTGTTCGAAGCCTCACAGGTGCTCTGCTGTGTGAAATTATCTGTGATGAAGCGTGTGTGTGTGTGCGTGCGTGTGTGTCTGAGCACGCGTTCCTGCTCTACATCTTCATCAGTCACACTCAACGCATCACCTTCGCTTTATTATTACTTTGAATCAACATCCCTGAGATTTCATTCCTCTTTTTTTCTCCTCCCACTCGCTCTTGAACCACAGATGCTTCAAAAAGGTAGGCAACTTCATTTGCTTTCCCTGTAAGGTATCTTATTTTCGTCAAGTTCAAAATCTTCATGACTAATGCCCAGAATGCATTGCGACTAGCTTGTAACAGGATGCTGCCTATGTAGGCAACAGGCAGTGAGGCAGCGCTCCAGGTTTTGAAACGGAGCTACTCCCTCCTGTTCTGTCTCGTTCACTCATTGATAGTGGATCTCACGTGATCTGAATGCTGATTGGCTAATCACTATTCCCCAGAGAAGATCCTGCTGTGGGATGGAATGTCAAACTCTCTCTATCTTTCTCTCTCTCTCTATGAACAGAGGGACCACACAGTACAACTCTGAGAAAGAACAGAACAGCTCTCTCACTTTTTCTCTCTCTTTCTCTTTCCCTGTCTCTCTCTCTTTCTCTCTTTCTCTTTTTCTCTCTCTTTCTCTGTGTCTCTCTGTCTTTCTGTCTCTCTCTGTCTCTCTCTCTCTCGCTCGCTCTCTCTTTTTAGCATGTGTACACATGTAATATGAGGTGGATAGTAATGCTTGGTTAATGTTAAATTGTTAAGTTTATCTTGGATTAAATTTTAAGTAAATGTCTGTTTTTTTAGTGCTCACACATTTACAGCAAATAAATCACTCTGTCTGAGCTGATAAATTGTTTATCTATAGGATCTTTTGAATGTTTTCATATGAATTATTACTGAGCAATAAGACATTCAGTGCTGAGCTATATGCTGAGCTGAATTTTTTAGTCTAACTTCTTTAATGTAAAACAAACAGCTTATGACGGGCAGCCTAACCAACTGTGGTTCTGGTGTAAATGCTGTGCTAAAGTAATAAATAACAATCTTACGAACCATATTTGTGACCTGTTCTGGCATAACAGGTGGAAATCAGCACAGGCTAATAACAAGCTACAGCTAAAATAGGTGAAAAATTTCAATTTTGGTTTAATTTGCAGTTTTCACAAGTGACTTTATTAAAGCTCTCTAGTAAAAAAGTCTTTATATTGTCTTTTATTCTATCATTTGCCATGAATCTTAAAATACACTGTGTATTCCATTCCACAGTTCCATTATCTACATTTTTTTCATTGTAAAAATGCAGAAATGTTCTGTCAAGGTGACTTCTGTCAAAGTCTATCGAATGTCCCCGTTTAGGTAGATAAGTAAACGTGTACATTTTGATGTTTACAGTATACTCAGTAAGTGAAAGAGAGAGAGAGAGGATTTGCCTCTGATTTGAGGCAGTGTTGAGATACGACGAGAGTGAGAGAGAGAGAGAGAGAGGCACGAATGCAGAGTCCAGCTGCTAGAAATGACAGCAAGCTCGTTTCTGCTGTACTGGAAGCAGAGAGAGAGAGAGAGAGAGAGAGAGGCATGAAACCGAATGACAGAGACACAAAGACTTAAGGGAAGTGAGCGTTGCGTTTTCATGAGAAGCGTCAGAAGCTGCAGAAGAGACTGAGAGCGAGGTAAAAAGAGCAGCAGGAGGAGGAGGAGAAGCAGGAGCAAGAGGAGGAGGTCTCGCATCCTCTGAGGTAGCGCCTGTAGAGTGTGTTCATCGCGCTGCGTTCACGCGTGTGAGTGCATGCGTGCCGACGCGTTGATTTACTGCCGCATGTGTCATTATCTAAGTGACCGATTAGCGGTAGTGACGCGGCGCGCGTGCCGCTCCGGTGCTAAATCGCATCTGTGAACTGCGGCGTTTTCTTGACTTATGTGATTTTTGCACGGCGCCGGCACATGCGTTCATGATGTCTGTTCTTCTGGCATTCTGCTGAGATCTCTCTCTATCTCTCTCTCTCGCTCTCTCTCTCTCTCTCTCTCTCTGTCTGTCAGCGCAGTAGACTCGGCTCGAATCAGATGAAGACAGAAAGCAATGGGTGAGTATATCGTTCTCTCTTTCCATTCGTTCTTCACCTTTTGTCGCTCATCATGCAAATCCTGAAGTAATTTTCCTCGCCTCCTTTATCCAGATTCCCCCTTTTTGTTGTCCATCAGTCATCAGTTTATCATCTCCTCTCTCTCTTTCATTCTTTCTCTCATCATCTGTCACGGGCCCTGCACCCCCCGTCGGTCCCCATCTGTCTGTCCCTCAACAGTCATTAACAGCTGAAGCTGAGCCGATGCGCTCACACGGTTCCTCACACGCGTGCGGTACTCGTGTAGTGCCGGTGAACTCTGGCCGCATGTCACCATCGAGGCAGCGACGGGACAGATTGATGGTGATTGTGACCGCTTACCCACCATGCTTTGCTTTTGCTGTCTATGCTAACATAACCTGTGTGTGTGTGTGTGGGATGGTTATTTAACTTTATTACTTTAGTGGAAGGGAACAAAAGAATGTAAGAATTTACAGCATGTAACGCGTGTGCCTGTTAAACAGTACACACCCAGCTAGCTAACCGGGCTAAAGTTCTCTAAAAGCTCTCTCAAAGTTATCAAAAACATTTTGCAGTGACATTAGTAGAACCTTTAACGTAATAAATCATAAATAAACAGTCATTGTATTTTTTAAAAACATTAAGCAATGTTTAAATATTGTTATTGTAACCAAACAATAATGTTAATATGATGTTTAAAAACTGGATGTTCTGAATGTTTCTAGAACATTCAAAATAGCATTTTTAATGTTCATGTTTCTTAATGGAAACATTGGGGAAGCGTTTTTACAACTGAAAGTGGTTTGCTGGATAAAGTCCCACCACATTAGATACTGCAGCAATTATTTTTGACAAATGAGCCACAAAAGAGTTCTCTTAAATATCTTGATTGTTTCTCGCAGGCAGACCAAATGGAGATTTATGCTTGATTGTGTTTCTCAGCTTTTTCTCTTGAGATAAAAGACTCAGATAATCTCTGTTGTTGTGGAACGTGAGTTTCAGAAGAGATCTCAACTTTGTCTCTCCCTGTGCTCAGATTTTCCAAGCTAACAAAATCTGCAGTTAAGGGTCATGCAAAGCAGTTTAAAGTTTTATAGCTCTGTATGTCAACAATCATCTACTTGAAGGTGCTTTATCGTTTCCATGGCGACTCATAAATTACAGTAAAATAATCGTGTGACATCGGTTTGAAAAACGCACCTTTTTTTCCACCTTTGTGAAGCACACAGGCTGTGTGTGATGTATCATTGAAATCTTCTTGAGTGGTGAATCTCTCATGGAGTGCTGATCTCTGACAGAGAGGGGCAGAAGCAGACAGATGAACGCGACCAAATCATGTTTCATGGTGCAAAGCACAGGAAGAGCAAGAGAAAAACAGATCTCGTTTTCAACCTCTCACCTCTGCTCGGTTTCCTGGCACAGCGTGGTGACTCACGCTCGCAAGCGTTAGATCATAAGGAGAAAAACACAGAATGTAATCTCAGGATCTCAGCCCGTGCACTGAAGTCTTGCTTAATAAGTGTTCAGAGTGCAGTGCTTAATGTCTGATGGGGCTCAGACCTATTGATGTAGCACGACGGCCCTTAAAATGCAGTAACAGGGTTTCTGAGCAGGCGGAACGCTATATTCTTACTGTGTAAGTGCCTGATGTGGTAATGTTTCTCAAGGACAAAGGCACAGAAAAGAAGTTCTCCCCACGGAGCCAAATTTCAATCGTGCCTCATGAAACATTTCCTCGCAAAAAAAACGCACTTAGCACAACACATTAGCTCAGCTGTCACACAAAAACCCAGTGAGGTTCCATAATATCAAGATTAAAAATAGATCCTCTGCACACACAGACACAAGAACTCACTGTTCCAAAAAAAAGTAATATTTTATATTAGCCGCAGAAAATAAAAACCATGCTCCGTTCAGTGCAGTACGCCAAACTCAAAGCAAATTGTATTTGCTTCAATTTGTAACAACAAATCAAATTTGAGTCCTCGTGTATTTTAAAAGCTTTATGTATCTCCTGTTTCTTCTGATGACCTTCAAACAAAATAGATTTTTGTTCGTTTGGCGTCACTGTAAAATGCAGTGCAACATTCACATTTTCTTGCCAGATTGGGCTCAACTACACAGCACATAAAGCAGTTGGTCTAAGTGGATACATTTTAAAGTACAGTAAATGTGTCTTACTGGTGTATACTGGTGTAACAGGAGATTGGTGGATTTATACGTTTAGAAACGGCAGCCACTTGACTGGCGTCCCATCCTGCCGCTCTAGCAGGAGTCAGTGTTTCACTAACGTTTATCATGAAACATTCTGAAAACGTTTGCTAGCACTGTACCCTGTAACGCCACTAAACCCAGTGAAAATATAATGAGCCATTGTTGTGTTTTAAAAGCATTCACATTGACTTCTCCCTCATCTTGAGGGCTTTCATTGACTCTTCATTTAGAAGAAGAGTCAGAAGAGCTTGTGTATGGGTACATAAGAAGGACTAGAGACACAGTTTAAGATCGCAGCGGTTAAAACAGCAGTTCAAGGACAGAAGTGAAGGACATCAGATTCCCAGCTAACAAGTTTGCAGGAATGTTTCCCTAAAATTCATAATAAGTAATAAAAACAATAAAAATGGTAGTTTGAAAATATATAATTGCAGTGAGACTGACAGTCAGAATTCTGTAAGAAATGAAAACATTAGTGCAGGAATAATTCTGATCAGGTCAGTATCTGAGAGCGTTGAGTTCTGTTCTACACTCCTGATGTTGTTTCATTCTGTCTCTCTTCTCTTTAATTATATGTTCCTAATTGTCGTCTTCTCCTCCAGGCTGTTTTCTGCTCTGTTAAGACGTTTCTTCAGCCTTGACTCGTCTCACTTTTCCCGCCTGCTGACAGCGAGACGTTCCTCCAGGGTTCCTCACACACTCTCGGAATGCACCTACTTTCCATCCAGCAGCAGAAGTCCCCAGAGCACAGAAGCTCCAGTAATAAATGTATGAAGAAGAAGCAGGAAAGAGAAGAAATCCTTGATTAGGAGATTTTTATTGAAATCACTTGACGTTTACTGCTCAGACATCATCCACCTCTTCAAGCTGAATCAGAACCCTAAAGGGCCAAAGGATTAAGTGTCATCCAATCACACGAGATCCTTTGATTTCATATCACGCTGAGAGGATGGTAAAGCGATACCATTGGACGAGAGATAATTGAACTTCCTGCCTGGCAGGCAGTTGAAACTGGAAGACTAGCGATTGGAGTGTTTCTTCTGGGGGACACTGTGAAAAATCCCACCACTCAAGACCAGCTTCCATCATTAAACTTTTTCTTCTCTGTGCTGTTTGCTTTTTCTTCTTCCGTTCAGGTCTGTGGAGGAAAGACGCAAATGGAAGATCTGAGAAAGACCAGGAGGATGTTGTGAGTTAAACTTAGGTTAGAGCTCAACTTTCAGATTAACATTCAACAGGGTTAGTGTAGGTGCAGCGAGAGAGAGAGGAGAAAACACGAGTCAGAGCAGATGGTGCGGCTGCCATTAAACGGGCCAATCTCAAGCAATCTGGGGCAAACGAACACAATTTTATAACATGCTATAGTATTTTATTCAGGTGCAGAGAAATCGAACGACAGAAAGAGAACAGGAGCAACGAAAGACCAACACACAGCAAGCAGAAGGGGAGCGAGGGGCTGATGCCACAGATATGAGGTGTTAACTCCTGACTTTTTCATTAAGTTAAGCTTGTGCGCTTCTTTTCATGTCTTTTCTTGACCCTGACGACCGTAAGGAAGCTCGTAACACATTGCAGTGACTGAGGTGGGGTGAGGAAAAGGAGAGAGAAGGTTTCAGTTCCAGCTGAATGTTCTCTTGCCTTCCCATTTTTGCAGTTTTAGCTATTTACCTTCTCACTTCATTTCTGTTTTCATCCTCGCCTCCATGCCTCCGGGAGAGCGAGAGAGGGAATTGAGTTGATTCATCTCTGCTGGAATTCTTTTTGTATTTGCCTGCCTGACAGATTTTTTTACACTTCTGTTTACAACAGACAAAATGCTGTATCACAAGTCAACATCAGGAATCCAATATTGTTTGGCAAAGATTCCAAAGGAGAGCCGGGCAACGAGAGACAGAAATTCTCCGAAGTCTAACCTCTGATCTTAAAAAGCGCCAGATCTGTTTTTCCCCATCCAGTTCTGAGGTATCCTCGGATATTCCTTTGCCACTCCTCTCTTTTCTCGGAATCTGTTGGCATTCCCGGCAGGACGCAGCCAGCTTGTATCTGTGCTGATCCTTTGATATTAGCTCCTGGTGTCGTCTGCTTCATTCCGTGAGTAGATTCTTCCTTCTCTGGCGTTCTGTGCATGTGTGTGACAGTGTGTGTGTGCAGTAATGAGTGTGTGTGTGTTTGACTTCATCTCCGTATGGTGTGCGATCTCCTGTGATTCTGTTCATATCCATCTTCTGTTTATGTGTGTATGTCTGGGTGGGTGTTTAACTTGGATGTGTACGCTGCACAGATAAAAAAAAATCCAGTCAAGGTTAACGGCACAAGCCGGCGACTGATGCAGATCATGGTGTTGAAGCAAGCTTGTGTTCCAGAATGCACGAAATGTAATTTAACATGTTCTGCTGCAGATCTAGCGTGTTTGCATGTAATACCTACATGTTGCAGGTGTCACAGACCTAATGTGTGTGGCTATGTGTGCATTTTACAGTATACAGAGAGCAGACAATGAGTTAAGATCATTGGCTGCATGCTAATGAATGCAAATTGATGTAGATGCGCTCAACGGAGGATAAAAGACATTTCATGATGTGTTTCTTTATGAGGTCAGCTAATTAATCAAGCTCTAAGGTTTGGCACGAAGTCACACATTCAATGGCGCTCTCTGCCAATCAACACTGCGCTAATAATCGTATCTTCCACGTCAAAGTTTTGGAGATGTTCCCAGAGTTTCTGTGATGATAGCTGCTGGTAATGAGCGATGAAGACGACGCTGTGGCAGGAGGACATGATTGTCTTTTTTCTGCTTTGCCCTCCAGATTGAACAGCTGTGGTCTCTGCGTCTGTCTCAGTCTCTTCTCATCACTTTCTCCATCAGTGTCTGTGTCTGGCCTTCACTTGGGGACGGACAGTAACCGAAAAGCTATATTGATATTTTGTTTGATGGTGACGAAGTTAAAAAATACGTTTTTATTTACATTTAATCATTTGCAGCAGGAACATTGTTCTCTACAGGAAAACCCGGTTAAGAATGCTGAGTGTTCTGATCCAATGAATTGTGTTCAAACTGTGAGCTGGGCTAGAGAACGGGCAGGAAGTTGGACGGTGGTTCTGTGGTTTACGGTCATGTGGGCTGATCACATCTGAACTGATGTAGAGGTCTTCCTAGCCAACAGGAAACATTCTAAAACTTCTCCCAAATGTTACTACAACATTCAAAATAACATTTTTAACATTTTTATCTTATTGGTACTTAGTGGGAATGTTAGGGAAACATTTTGAAAACCTAAAATTGTTAGCCGGGCTGCTGTCATTGAGCTTAACATCTGTCGCTTTTGATCAGAAGAGGTTTTTTATTAATTTAATTAAAAAAGATTGTACTCACAAAGCGCAATTAAATAATAATTATTACTTTTTTATATTTTTTATTTCATTTTATTCCGTGGCTTCTCCAGGTCAGAAAGTTTTTTTTTTTTAATTTTTAGTTTTTTTTTTAAAACAGTTACAAGCAGTGACATTAAATAAACAGATTTGTGAGGCGTTGCTTATGAAACACATGATTTACTTGGTTTAGCTGAGCAGGATCTCCTTTCTGCTGCCTGTCTTTTATATTCACCATTTCATGTATATTCTGTAAATTATTTTCTCGCCCTGTTTTTCTTTCCTGTTTTCCCTGCAGAATTCAGGGGTCAGCAAGACATATATTCATGATATGGTCACAGTCTGAGAGAGTGAGAGAGATACAGAGAGAGAGAGAGAGAGAGAGAGAACCAGTGCTTGAGAGCTAATCCATCATAGCAGTCAGTGCTGAGTCTCCCTGCATGAGTATGAATGAAGAGAGAGAGAGAGAGAGAGAAAGAGAGATCCAGTGCTGTGCAAACACTAGAGTAATTCCCTCCTGGAATAAGCTTTCCAGAACTTCCTGGATTTCTCACAATAGTGATTATAATGTCACACAGAAACATGACGTGAAAAGTTAATCCAAAGAAAAACCTTAAAATTACAATTCTGTCATGTGCTCGTGTCACTCAGAACTCGTGTGTGCTCGTGTCACTCAGAACTCGTGTGTGCTCGTGTCACTCAGAACTCGTGTGTGCTCGTGTCACTCA
>JAZGTI010014125.1:0-14335 GCA_036877585.1 Botia kubotai
TGTGTGAATAAAATGTTTTCTTTTTTTCATCTGAAGCTGTACAGTACAAACAGACATTCATCCTGGAACACTCCTCTGCCCTGACACACACACTCCATTCAAACTCAGAACTAAATGGTCATTTACTGCAGTTCAGCTCATCCAATTGAACATTCACAAAAGACAGCAGACAGATTTCAGGGAAACAGCCTTGAGGAAAGAAAAGAAGAGGAGCATCTCTACAGCTGTGATGGGCTGCTACCATAGACATGATCTCCTCTGAGTGTGTGACACTTTTATATTCTCTGAAATCAGGTGAATTTGCCTGCTGTGAACAACAGTTCACTGGAAATTCATAAACCATATGAATGTCTGTCTTCTGAGGAACACAAACTGAGACATTTGGTTTCATGCCCGTTCATTGTGCGAGACTGAGACATGTCAAGATTTTAATAGAATCTCCTATCACAGGTCCTCCTATCACTCCTATCTATGATGTCCTTATCCTCAACAAAACTGTATTATAAACAAGTAAACAAGTGTGTGTAAGATCAAGTGTGTAAGAACAATACTGAATGTGTGTGTGTGTGTGTGTGTGTGTGGGGAGCTGTACCCAAGCAACACCATCTGTCAACTCCCCTCCCTTTTTACCCCCCGTACTATGTTACCCCCTGATGTGAGCAGACATGCTGCTCCCCGGCTGTTTCAGGGGGGTTTGTCAGACAGAGAATCTGCCCCATTAGATGCCCCACACCTGAATAAGAAGGAAATAAGAGGAGAGGAGAAGAGATGAAAAGAGAATAAGAGGAGATGAGAAAAGAGGAGATGAGAATAAGAGGAGATGAGAAGAGAATAAGAGGAGATGAGAAGAGAATAAGAGGAGATGAGAATAAGAGGAGATGAGAATAAGAGGAGATGAGAATAAGAGGAGAAGAGAATAAGAGGAGATGAGAATAAGAGGAGATGAGAAGAGAATAAGAGGAGATGAGAATAAGAAGAGTACAGGTTGAATCTGTCGATCTGTTTTCAGGCAGAGACTAACCGCTCTCCATCTGTGCTGTCATGTTTGTAAAATTATGATGTATTTGTAAAAAGGTTATGCATTGCTAAAGTCATTTTGTGTTTGCAGACTGATGATGCATTTGTGAGCTGAACTCAGTGCTGAAGCAGATTTTCTCTAAGAAGTTTTCCATCTCTGTCATGATCCAGCGGGGCACTCATCCATCCCGAGAAATCTAACACACATACACGCACACACATGCCTGCACACATACACGCATGATATCAAAGCTTCACAAACACTCTTGCTTCACTTCTGCTGGTTTAGAAGGAGATCCATCCATTTCCTGAACATGTGGTCAAACATCACTCTGACCTCTGACCTCTTCAGCTCTTAATATTACAGAGACCTGATCGCCTGCACTCACATCACAGAAAATATTTCACATTGGTTTTTTTAAAGAAGCGTAACAGAAGTTTTTCCTAGACTTTATATTTTGTCAATTAATGTGTGTGTATTAACCTACATTAATGAAATTGACTTTGGTGCAGTTGTATTCTTTACCAGTGTAATGGCACACAGCCGCATTCATCCAGAGTCTAGATAGCAATCACAGGTTCTAGCTGTAGTGTAGAATGAATATTCTTTCTCTCTCTCTGATGAAGTCCAGTCAATACTCACAGATACTCTTGATGATTTATCATTTTCTACTCTCATTGTTCACTTATTGACATTGTTTTTCCATTTATTCTACAGAATTAAATCACTAAGATCAGTCAAACCAACAGAGACCAGTGTTGTGTACACACACACACACACACACACAAACATTACAAGGAGACTCCTGAAGATATGTATCCATCACAAACAAGTCCGATAAGAGGGGGAGAGAGAGAGAAATCTGATAAATCTGTCTGTCCATCCGTATGTGGTTCTCAGTTTCAGTAATAGTGTTTGTGGTGTCATGGGAGATTATTAGAGCTCTGATACAGGGTGTGTGTGTGTGTGATATGTTTTCGGTCCTCAGGCTGCAGATATACTGTAAATTTGGAGAGAACAACATTGTCCACTCTGAACTTTACAGAGGAGGAAATTATGAAAATGTCAAGGGCCCAACATCACGGCATACGCTGTTCCACTGTGCCCAGAAATATCATTTCTGTGAACGGATGACTATGAACTCTACTTCTTTATCCAAACATGGTTATTAACTCCTGTTCAATGAATGAATGTGTTTGGTTCTCTATAAATCACTCAAATTCAACACCAGTAACAGGCTGAAATCAGACTGGAGGGTTTTTGTAACAGTTTAAGACTGGCTGATGGGATGATCGGGTTTCCAAGGTAACACTTGAAGACATATGACCCTTTCCCATGACTCCAGTCAGAGCTAAACAACGACTGACTGACTGTGGGCTTGTCCTCACCTGCAGCGATGTCATCGTCCGTCACGTCCATCTCTTCCTCTGGAACTTTCGGCTCGGTGGGCGGGGCATCCAGAGGGGGCGCGGCAGGCTGGGCTGTTTCAGGGGCGGTTCCAGCTGCAGACACAGGAGTCAAAGTTAGCATGCAAAGCACAGTGACCGAAACGCGCTGAACGTTTATTTTGCTCCACATCCCTTCTTTGCAAATGTCATAATTTTTCTAATTTTCTGGCAACCTCGTTAAAAAGCTCATCAGGGTTTATTGGTGCTTTGTATTAAAGGCTTTATTAAGCTTTAGTGTCTGATTACGTCCATTTTTATTTAGCACCTTCTTTCGGTGATTATCCTGGAATTACCAATTAAAATAAGCTTTTCATTAAAGAGGCGGCAAACGAATCAATGCTGCTAAAGGTGAGAATGAGCTAATCTAGACGCGGTGCTAATTAATGAGACCCCCAGACCCCCGTCCACACTCAGAGGAGAAAGAAACGTAATTGGACTTTAAGCTGTCAGACAGATTAAACTCTGATTGACAGACGAGACTGAAAAGCTAAAAAACAGCAACTGAATTCAAGAAAAACAGACGTTCACAGAAAAACAATTAAAACAACAATTTAGAGAACACTTTATTTAGTCCATTTTTATACTGTTTTTAAAAATGATGAAGTCCCCAAAAGGAGGTTTACAGGAAACTGGTCTTCTAATTTAAGGCACTTCAGAAACCATACTGACAATCTCCCCCAATTATCTGTGATAAATGTGTGTGTGTGTGTGTGTGTGTGTGAACCTGCCCTGTAACGTCTCAATTAACTTTCCATTGGCCAGTGAACAATCTAAAGAGAAACATCTCTCTGTCTCTTCCCTCTTCTCATCACGAGACGATGACAAACAGAGACATCAGCTGGGGGAAGTAAAGCGGTTTACCTAGGCAGCATGTCACAGACATCACTGTACTGTCTTCTGATATACCTCACACCAGCTCAATGTACAGCACAACTGCATGTTCATGCCCCAAAAATAAACAAAAATAAAGAAGACAACCAAAACAATCATGTTTGACTGTGTTCAATGCAATGGGGCTGGTGTGTGTGTGTTGTACTCTGATGGCTTGAAAGGTGATGTTGAGTTTTGTGTGTGTTGAGTGAGGCATTAAAGGTTTCTCAGCATGATATGAACATGCCCCCCCAACACGCGCACACACACACACATTGGCATATGTGGTTTACGAGGACCCCTAACCCTACCCCTAAACCTCACAGAAAACTTTAGCATTTTTTATTGACAAAAAAAACAAACACTATTTAGTATGTTTTAAAGGATTTGGTTTATGAGGACGCAGGAAGCGCCCCCATAACCATGTTTACACTGTTACACACATCATTATACACATTTGTGTCCTCATAAACCTCATTCAAACACACACACACACATAATTCAGAGCTGTTGGTGTCAGTTGGATAAAATGGGCCTGGAGCAAGGTCAAACACCCGTGTCAGACAGAACACACCACTCCCACTCCCTGTTAACCCCGCCCCTTCACCCCTTCCCTTCATCCTTTGTCTCTCTCGCTCTGTGTGTTTACAGGGAATGTTTGAAAATTCAGCACATCTGCAGCTGGAAGATTGCTCAGCATGATTTATAAAACAACACACGGTACAAACCACAATCATTACTATGACAATTCTGTAAACACTTAATGAAGGTCCACAAACACACAGTAAAGACATTCCGAGATGAACTTCCTGTTCAAAAATATCTTTGTGCTGGAATATTTTGAAGTGCATCAGCTGATGAAATGAGTGATTTTAAAGAAATTTTCTTCACTGTACTGTTTTCAAACTGCCACAATGAGATTGTTGCAAGTTTGCATGGCAAGTTTGGTTGAATAAACAAACAAACACTGTATGTATAAATCAAATGTTATGCAAATGACACACAACAAATAATTCTGACTTGATCCTCAGTTTGTAAAAAACACAACATTAATGAATGTGTACAGGTATTCTAGATGAGCAGCCAGTCAGGTGTATTTGTTTTGTTTGTTTTTTCATGGTAACAACTTTCTGTGCTAATCGACAGCAAGTCACAGATGTTATCAATAGAGCTTAGACTGTAAGAAACCCAGAATATTCCTTTAAGATAAAGCACTAGTACAGCGGCTTTTAGTGCTGTAGTGTATGTGGATGTCTCGCAGCCTCAGGGCGTGTGTGCAGGGAGTATAGAGGCACATCAGTGGGGCTAAGCAATCTTGAACTGCCTGAGGCTGGTTTTAATCACCTGCTCATCCTCCCCTCCCACCCATCAGCCCCTCTACCTCACTGCTGATCACCCCAGGGGATTCTGGGAAGGGTAAATCTCAACCCTGAACATCTAACATGGGAGTCAAGCTTGAGAAGTGAAGGTGATACAGACAGAGAGAAAGAGAGAAAGAGAGAGAGAGAGAGAGAGAGAGAGAGAGTTCTTCTGTTCTATAATCCACTGAGATTTTGACATACAAGATTTAAAAACTTAATTGAATTGAATTAGACAATTTGTGTGGCATGCGGCGTTGCCTCCATTTATACGTTTCCAACCTTTGTTTTACATTTAATGAAAAATGTATAAACACAAGTATGCTGCTAGCTAACTCTATTTATTATGTGTAAGAATACTTGCAAAGAGGATAAAAATCTAACCATGCTAGCAGAAAAAAACCTTATTGCTGATTCCTGTTTAAATGTTTATGAGCAGGTGCATCTAAATCTAGATGTAAAAAGTAAATGTATTGTAAAGGAAAATATACCTCAAACTAGATCATATTCTGTGTGACACATTACACCAATAACAACATGTAAAGACTATCACACAATACCCAGAATGCACCTGTCTCGCCTCAGTGGCTCTGAGGCAGTACGCCAGCTTTTACCCCAAGTCTGTCCTTTATTTCACACGTTTGTGTGAACAGGAAAAGGTCATATATATTTATTTCCAGAGCTAATGCCCAGCGCTCATCTGTGCTACTCCTGCAGAATGCTGCTGTGACCTTTAGCTGCACCAGAACTACAGAAACAATAAAAAAAACATGGCCGCCATCAATACTGTCTGCATGCACACAAAAGACGACAAATACACACACCTCAGAGCTCAGAGAAACTGTGTGTGTGTTCCTTTATTTTATGATTCACAACTGAAACAGAAAGAATGAAGTTTAACAGCGGTTGTTCACCAGTCTAACGGTAAACAGCGGTTGTTCACCAGTCTAACGGGTAACAGCGGTTGTTCACCAGTCTAACGATAAACAGCGGTTGATCACCAGTCTAACGATAAACAGCGGTTGATCACCAGTCTAACGGTAAACAGCGGTTGTTCACCAGTCTAACGGGTAACAGCGGTTGTTCACCAGTCTAACGGTAAACAGCGGTTGTTCACCAGTCTAACGGTAAACAGCGGTTGTTCACCAGTCTAACGGGTAACAGCGGTTGTTCACCAGTCTAACGGTAAACAGCGGTTGTTCACCGGTCTAACGGTAAACAGCGGTGGTTCACCGGTCTAACGGGTAACAGCGGTTGTTCACCGGTCTAACGGTAAACAGCGGTTGTTCACCGGTCTAAAGGTAAACAGCGGTTGTTCACCAGTCTAACGGTAAACAGCGGTTGTTCACCAGTCTAACGGTAAACAGCGGTTGTTCACCAGTCTAACGGGTAACAGCGGTTGTTCACCAGTCTAACGGTAAACAGCGGTTGTTCACCAGTCTCTCTGACTTTAGCTGCAAATCTACTTTTGTCAACACATTTTCTTTGCCATCACACTTAAAATCATTTTCTGTGATAGACAACATCTGTGTTGTGTTCAACTTATTCCCTAAAACAATTTACTGCAACAGAAATATCCTGATTATGTTTGTAATTTGTTGGAAACTGTTGCATGAACACAATGTGAAAACCTTGTCTGAACAAGCTGTATAATGTCAGGTGTCATTCATCAGAATACAAACCATTCAGTTAAAGCACAGGTAATACTTACAGTTAGACGTTTAATCAAACATTATCTGAGCAACAGTAATAGTGATGCCTGACTTATATTGATTAGTGGACACACACATGACCACATGCACTACACCGTGTGTGTGTGTGTGTGTGTGTGTGTGTGTGTGTGTTTGTGTGTGATGTATTATCTCAGGGAAAGAGCAAACACCAAAATACCAAAAGCACACAATTTTGCACTCAGTAAATGTGTGTGTGTGTGTGTGTGTGTGTGTAAGATCGGTTTCTCCGAGCCCTGCAGTCCTG
Organism: Botia kubotai; assembly: GCA_036877585.1. Classification (NCBI taxonomy): domain Eukaryota; kingdom Metazoa; phylum Chordata; class Actinopteri; order Cypriniformes; family Botiidae; genus Botia; species Botia kubotai. Next base: position 6,672 of record JAZGTI010014125.1, read on the forward strand.
TACCCTGCTGAGGTCACTGCTGCCACGGTAACATACACTGACCAGGAACTGTAACTATGGCAACTGTTCCCAAGGGCCACTGCTTGCTTCCCACTAACCACCCAAACCACACACTACAACCCACTGATATTTCTGCAAGATGGTGTAAATTACTTCAAATTGGACATGCATGTACGGACACACACTCGTACACTTGCATGCGCATACACACGCACGCACATACACAACAATACACAAAGTTACACAAACATTCACTCATGCACACTTTCTCTCACATACACACACACATTGTAAATTGTTATATTTAGAGTTAAACAGACAAAACGTCTCTTTGTTGCATCCAAGCTGTCTAAAGCTTAAATTTATTAATACATCCATATGTCTTGTCCATGTATTTATTAAGCTACATTACCATATTCCTGGATTTTAATGAAACATTTTATTTATGATCAAGGCTTATTGATAATAACCTCTTAATTTTCATGTTATTTTTGTGACATACTGTTATTATTATCTGGAAGATTTGTTTGGTCATGAATGAATCACACACACGTCACACACACACAGCAGGGTTTAGTGTGAACTTACGAGAGCTGGCGGCGTCCACATACTGCGGCAGGTACAGTGCCCACATGTCGATGGTGTCCTTCCTGCCCGACTGACCAATCCGGCGCAGTTCTGCCAACAGGAGAGCCTGGGCTGCCTCTCGAACCTGCAACACACATATACACATCAAAAACTCTGACAAAAACTGCTATATTTCCTGATGGAAAAACTTTTAAAATACTGAAGAAAAAAAAGACCAAATGTGTGTGTGTGTGTGTGTGTGTGTGTGACAAAGTAAGCATCCTGGAGAAAAGGATTAGGAATGATTAACAGAGTGCCTCTTTCTTTTCTCATTCCATCCTGCCCTCTTCATTTCTCTCAGTGTGGTGTATGTTCACACACGATCACACACACACACACACACCACTCTGCATAATAAGAAAAGTCAATCTAACAAAAATAAAAGGCTTTTGTGAAACTAATAATTGGAAGAACAATAAAGAATCTTGTGAGAATCTAAACGGAGAGATGAGATTTTTCTCACATGGTTCTGTTCATGTAGTTCTACAGACACAATAACAATAAGAAAATGCAATAACTGCGATACTTGCTAAATAATGCAATACACAGTAAATGACGCGATGAAAATCATTTAAAATTATATTACAAAAAAATTACAATTATTTATATAATAATAACCAACTTATAATGAGTTATTAAAATTATATAACCAACATCCAGGTTTAACATTTTGTTCTGGCAAAAAAACACATATTCTGACTAAAATTTACATGCCTGTATTAAAATGTTGATTTTTGTAAATCGTGGCGATATGCACATCTGTAATATTTCATATTGAGTTACTCTATCTTATACGCTGTCGTGTCTGCTATTGTGAGTGTTTGATTACTGATTACTCACACTGTAAGCCGATAACATCAGGGATGATTTTTATACAGTAAATGTATTGTTTACAGAAGGTTTTATTACAATAAACAGGTTTTTATCTTTTCTACTACATATTATAATGCTCTGATGTCTCACTTCATTTGATTTATCAATACTAACCAAAATGTATCCGTTCATCCCTGAAGGAAAGTACAGCTCAAAAAAGCTTTTTATAAATAAATAACATAGTATCAGTAACAACATTACCTCCAGACAGCGATCCTGCCATCTGCGTGACAACATCTCCAGCAGAGGAGGTCTAAATTTATCCAAACCCAGAAGATCAGGTAACATCACACAATGCATGGCAGCCAGCTGACTCCAGCCTACACACACACACACACACACAGTCAGAGAGAGAAAGCATCACAATTACTCAAAACAGCCCTGCAGGAATTTTCAAAATAGAGAATATTTTACATTCAAAAGACATTCACATATATCAGAAATATATGGAAGAACAGCAGATCTCTCACTTTATGGAAGAGAACGAATATTTATACTACGATGAAATGTTTATATTTCTGTGTGTAATGCAGTCACTGACGTCCCCTTAACAACACAATTTAAATTCCACTGCTTGGAGAAGTTCAGTATAAATCTAAGACTGTTTTGAGGTGGCAAACAGCACATTCATATGAATCAATCCTTCATGTTTCTAAAGTAAAAGTGAAGTATTTGTCAGCTATGGTAAAATAATCCTTGAAATGTGACCCCTGCATTTAACCCATCCAGTGAGTACTGAACACACACACACATCACTGTAGCTCCCAGGAAGCTTTTGATGGCGTTTGTGTGTGCATGCAGATTTAAAACGTAGAACTTGTCAGTTTGGACAGACAAAAGACAGAAAAACACACAGACAGGATTCGGCTACAAGCACAAGGCAGAATAATACAAACTGACAGAACAAAGCACACAAAACACAGAATAAACACATAAAACACACAGAATAAACACACAGAACAAACACACACAGGCTCTGAGCATAAGGTACACAGAATGCACAGAGAGAAAGCGGACTGGCTGAGGAAAAGAGAGAGAGTCCTTTATTCAGAGAGATACCTTCATTGACTGAGGGCGAGTGAGAGACTCCTGAAGCAGAAGAGACAGTGACCGCAGCTTGAAAACAGAGCAAAAGATAAGTGAGAAAGAAGGATGGAACGAAAGAAAAAAGGAGGAAAAAGAAAGAAAGAAAGAAAGAAAGAAAGAAAGAAGGAGGGCCTCCAGCAGCAGCAGTTAATAAATGAGCGCAGCCAATCAGAGCGCATGCTCAGGCCTAATTCACAGCAGAGGATCCACTGTGCACACTTCTGATAACTGACCTCTAACCTTTACTCTTTTATTTTTTTTATATTTTGCAAAATAGTTTCAGCAGTTTTGCGTTGGTCTCATATTTGCGATTAAGTTGTATTTTGTACATATTATTTATCAGATCTTCAGAAATCAGTATTCTATCAGTGTAAATGACATACTGCATGATTTCAGATCAGATCACAGTTCTACTGAAGTTACTGTGGAAAAATTGTTAGCAAGTGAAGCCAAAAGATAAATAAAGAAAATGTGATGAATTCAACAAAATCTTACTATACCAGAAATTAAGAGAAATGACCAACACAGTATTACAGAAAGATGCCAATTCAATTTGACACAATAAAACCATTGAGAGAATTGTTGTTCAATTATTTGGACTGTGTCTTTATCAAATCGGAAATGCAGTTTTTTATGAAGACACAATAAACGAGCAGCAGATGTTGACTGTGAGCCAAGAAATACAAATCCCATGAGCACCTGAGGGAAAGATCTCCATCCCTACTGAAAGAGAGAGAGAGAGAGAGAGAGAGAGAGAGGGCAAAGCCATGCATGCACACGCAGAGACACCTACAGAAACCTGTTGGGAGGGGACCAGTTTGAGGGGCTTGAATTTAATTCAATTCATTGTACCACCCGGTACGTTACAGCAGCACCAACATCTGTAAAGTGACATTCTTTAATTGAATTTGAATTGAATTGAATTTGAACCATGTTTTCTAGAATGTTTCCATTCTAAAAGCATTTCATTGTGATGGACAAGAATCATCAATATTTGTGGCTCTTTTCCAGTAAGATCATTAATTTCTGTAAAACACATTTTAAACACAAAGCTTTTGCACATCATCTACGTATGAGACTCGCTTTCCCTGAACATCTGCAGTGAGACATGCAGCAGTTTTACTGACTAGAATATTCCGCAGCTCTCACACTAAACCTGCTCTGCTCATGACCCACAGAAAACTGCTAGAGCCATGTGTTTCTGTAAAACCTCCATCTGCCTTTAACAGCAGCAGCACGCATTTGTCTTTTATCCTGACACACATTTTAAAGCAGGACTCCATTAAATAACACTTAATAACAACACAAGCAGAGTTTCACAAACCCGTCCGGATCAATACGAGGAAACGATGAGAGAAGAGCACAACACGCTGAATAACTTTCATTATGACGACAAACCTAAAGAGAAGTGTTAGATCAATATTCTCAGCACATCTCAGACTCTCTCTCAGAGAAAAAAAAGTGTCTCTAAACGGCATCAGGAGAATTCTCCGGACAGGCGCGTGTCAGAACGTCTTGCGAGCGTGCGAGGAGCTTTAGCATGAGAAAGAAGCTCTAGAGTGAGGTGAACACGGGGCCCCTCTCAGCGGGGCCAAACAGGCGTGTGGTGTGTTACTGAACACAAACAATTATTCACAGTTTGTGTCTTTTGTAGCTGAACAATGGCTGCTCTGAACAGTGAACAAATTAGGGCACATGTTGAGTAAGTGTGTGTGTGTGTCACCAGAAGGTTTTAAAATGATAGTGAGCACTACAGAGAACCACAGGCAAGTGTTTGCAGTGTGAACACAAAGTAATGAGAAAGACAGAAGACTGTGATGTAACACAGAGACAATAACTAAACACCATCACATGACAATTATAAACCTCAAAGTGAACATCAGTCGCTCACTGCATCAGTCAAATCTCTCTTCATCTGACTTCAAATGAACAAAATATGCATTTTTTTAGACATGTCAAGTATAGCAGATGCTGTAATTAAAAAAGATCAATGAATAAACATGTTTGCAGTACTTCATAGACTCATATAGCTGTAATCTAATGCCACATAAACAACAGTTGAGCTGTTTAAAGTTTAGACGTGTGTTGTTCTTGTAGTGACGGAAGAGGTTTTCATGCTGTTGGACTTCATTTGGAAGGCAAGCTTCTCTTTGTAGTTACCTTGTTTGATCTGGCTCTGCACGGCTGGACTGGACGACGGTGTGCTGCTCTTTCTCAGGGTCTCTGGGGTTCCTGGTCTTGGGGGTCTAAAACACAAAAGACCGAATGAAATATTGAACACACATGCAGCACAGGATTCAACATAAGAACAGCACATACATGCTGTGTGCAAGATCAGATACATCTGTTTTTATTCAGGTCTGTCTGTGTGTATGTGTTTCTGTCTCTCTCTCTCTGTCTGTGTGTATGTGTGTCTGTGTCTCTCTCTCTGTCTGTGTGTATGTGTGTCTGTGTCTCTCTCTGTCTGTGTGTGTGTGTGTCTGTCTGCGTGATTCTTTTTGCAAGTTTAAAGGATTGTTTGCATTTTAACAGATTGTTGTAACTAAACACATGTAACAAACACTATATATGTGTGTGTGTGTGTGTGTCAGTCATGGCCAAAAATATCAGAACCCTTGCAATTCTTTTAGAAAATGCAACAAAAAATTGTTCCAATTGCAAATTTTTGGTATTCACATGCTTATTGTTTTTGTTCGCAATGGAACAACACAAAAAAATCAGAGGAGAAAAGTCAAATCTGATACAATTTCACAGAGAACCCAAAAAATGCCCTGGACAAAATTATTGGCACCTTGTCAAAATTGTAAGAAATAATTGCTTTTCAAGCATGTGATGCTCCTGTAATTTGTATTTAGACACCTGTGGCAAGTCACAGGTGTGGGCAATATAGTAATCACACTTGCACAAATGGAGAAAAGTTGACTCAACCTTTGTGTTGTGTGTCACACTGAGCATGGAGAAAAGAAAGAAATGTAAAGAGTTGTGTGTGGATTTGAGAGAAAACATGGACAATCTCAAGACTACAAGTCCATCTCCAGAGATCTTAATGTTCCTGTGTCCACTGTGTGCAATATCATCAAGAGGTTTACAGCCCATAGCACTGTAGCTAACCTGGAAAAACTCTATTTAAAGGAGATCTCTTATAATTCTCTGCAGATGGAAAATCTCTCTCTCTCTCTTTAGCTTTGTGGCTAAAGCTCTATCAAGTTTCCTGTGTCTCCTCCTGTGATCATTTTTCTCTCCTCCACCTGTCTCATTCACTCGAACCAGAGTCTGGCCTCATTACAGTCTCAGATAAAGCCACCTGAGATTTTTGATTACAGACCTGCCACAGACTCTGCTGTCTGACAGAGGAAGTAGAAATGAAATGTTTTCTCAGGAAGGTTCAGATGGTGTAAAACAGTGTGCAGGTCAAACTCTGAGTTAAAGGCATTTAAGAGCGACTGTGTGTGTGTGTGTGTGTGTGTGTGTGTGTGTGTGTGTGTGTGTGTGTGTACAGGGAGAGTTTCAGCTCATTCTGCCTGTAAAACCTCATGCAGCTTCTTCAAAAGCTCCTGTAGATGCTGGTGAAAATAAATCCACAGAGCAAAAGATTAAAACACCAAATCCAGCAGCACAAAAGAACACATCTCACAGAACACCTGCCTCACATGTAGTAGTATTACAGAATCCCACACATCCACACAGAGCAACACAAGAAATACAAAAGAAAATGAACTGTTCGTTGTATACAGCATCTTTCTGTCTGTTTTAATTGAATACAAAATATAAAATAAGCCCATAAAGGTGAAATTGCCTCATTAAATCAGACAATGTTGATCACAGCACAAAAGAGGTTGAGAAATGATCTGTTATGCTTTTTTCCTTAGCTCCATCCATTTGATAGTTTGCATGTATAAAACACAATATAAAACACACAGTATAAACACAAATCTTAAGCCTGCCTGAACATGTCCAGGTCATATTTCTGAAGTAAGCCATTTGGTGAGAAAATGTGTTTAGTTGTCATTTAAAAAGTCAAAATGAAAAATATGAGTTTAAATGCTAGTAAAAGTACTGCTAGATACAAGAGTACAATCCTGCAAATCAACAGTGTTTCTAAATTCCCACTGTATTGATTCATGAAAGTTATTTCAAGGTAAGACTGCTCCCCTTCAATCTAAACACATTGACCGCCCATATTGATGTGCTTCACATGTTGACATTCAACCCACAGTTCCCCGGCAGTGTGTGACAGTAAAATCTCTCACCTGCAGACAGGCTGAACGATGACCAAACAAACTCTGACCTCTGTACAAGAGCTCGATATCGGTCACATCGTTCCGCCTGGCCGGACCATCGAGACCAGAACACAACACCTGTCTGTACATACACATGACCTCACATGCCCCATGCGTCTCAATGAGTCTTTCTCTCTCACTGTTTACACACTCACCTGAACCTCCATCTGACCCCCTAAAAAATTAAAGCTTCCCCCATCCCAAATACACTTTCACTTTTTCTACCCATATAAACCCAGAGCTGTGTGCTGTCTGCCTGGTGTTAACTGTCAAGAAAACAATTTTGTTAGGAGAGAAATAATACAGAGAAGTTAGCGGCCACTGGTGTTTGAGTTCTAGTTCAAATCTGGAGAAAGACAAATGTTTATTTTGGATCATGCTTACAACAACTGTATCACTTTAGTTCAGTCTGTGTTTGGTGTGTGTGTGAACTCACCTGACTGGTGCTTTCTTCATATGCTCTCCGATGAAGGTGGCGTTGGTCATGCCCATCAGCGTGTTAGCCAGCGAGATGACCGACAGCAGGTGCTGCGTGGTCACCGCTCTCGACACGCCGTACGTGCCCTTCCCCACAATCTCAGAAACGGAGAGCTTGCGGCCCCCGGTTGAGCCCAGCGCCAGCTGCCTCAGCAGGGAGTCTTTAAAGGTGGGCAGCATGAGGGACATGTGACCACCACGTGAGATCAGGCCGAAGGAAATGGGCGTGTGTGGTCTGAGCATGCCCAGTCGGTTTAAACACACCTCGTCCAGTTCTCCATTCAGACCCCAGGCATGCAGGCAGGACATGAAGAGTTTGGC
>JAZGTI010014126.1:0-14334 GCA_036877585.1 Botia kubotai
GCATAGGTCTATAAACTATAAGTTCTTTGCAACCGTGTTAGTTCACCTTCTGAAAACAGTGCTAATGAACTGCTAATTATTAACTAACAGCTGCTAAAAATACCTGTACCTGTAGACAAGAGTGAGAATAGGGGAAAAAAGCTTTTCACAGTCACAAATCGGTCCCACACACACAAACATAAACACACACTGCACACATTGCACACAATACAAGCGTAACTAAAGACTGTCATCTGCGCATTACTTTAGCTGTTAAGCACATTGAAACCCTTGCATTACTTTGTAAGTGTTACCCCAAAGGCACATTAGCTGGATGTGCTCCAGTCCACTCTTGATTTCTCATTATGCCCTAATGCAGGGGGCGGGACTCCGTGATCCAGTAATAAATTAGTCGTGTCCACTCCGGGATGGCTGCCGGGTGGTTGGGCGTGGCGCCAGACAACGTTGCATTAGATGACAATGGTGGTAACAGTCACCAGCGGAAGCTGCACAATGTGAGAACATTTCTGTGCTGAACATAAGGGTCCAGATTGGGCAAACACATGCTGCTGAGTGGCAGAGTGCTTTCATGCATGTCCTGTGGTGATGACTACTAGACAATAACCAAAGATAACAACACACAGGCAAAATAATGGTCTTTTTCTGGGTCAGTTTATTATGACCTCATTTTCATGCCTTAATCAAACACACTGATACACACAAACAGAGTTTAAATGTTGTGGTTATGTATACTTGTATTACATGGTCATGATATTTGCTATGATTTCAATAAAACTTCTTTGATACTCTAAATTACAGTTTATACACATGAGTCATGAGCCAGGCAGTATCAATGTATCACTTATTCCTGTTTTCTATCATTTACGTTTCCTGGACTGACCTTAGTTGACATGATCAGTGTAGATATTATAAATGAATGTCCTCTAATGGCTCATTGCACTCACATAGATTAATGACAAGATTATCTCAAAATACATATTTATAGCGGGGGACAGAAGAAAGTCATTGCTTTAGGAATCATTCAATCATTGCTTTAGGAATCAACAATTTTATGTTGTAAGAAGGTTTTAGCCTGTAAAAATGTTTTTGTAAAGTAACAAAAATGGTACAAATGTTATTTTAAAAGTTCTAGGAATGCTCAATATCATTGCTTTATTTTTCAACATAAATTAGTTATAGATATTAACACACACACACGTCTCTGTACACATCTCTATAATAATTCTGTCTATCCTCTTGGCTGAGACTCTAAGTAATTACCTGCATTGTTTGATAATTAATCAGAGGGTCTCCTGATGAGTGATGTCATCCCCAGCTTGTGGTTTCAGAGGCTCTATGTCTTTCTGCTAGTTCATTTGTTCTTGCTCTCTTCCTCTTGTCCCATTTTCCTCCCATTACATTTCAAAATCATGGACATTATTAGGAAGTTGATCCTCCCTTTGTTGTTCAAACAGCTTCCGTTTATCCTGAAAGGCTTTCTTCTAGATCTTGGAATTTGGCTACAGACATTTGATCCCATTGAGACACAAGAGCATCGGCGAGGTCAGGTACTGATGTTGGGTGATGGGGTCGGCTCTCCATCTGCTTTCAATTCATCCAAAAGGTGTTCAGTACTGTTCAGATCTGGGCTTTTGTACAGGCCAGTCAAGGTCTTCCACATCAGAATCAGTAATTCGTTTCTTCATAGACCTTGCTTTGTGAAAGGGTGTATTGTTAAGAAATCCTTTTATACACTGTTGTCACTGTAACTGTTGAAGCACACGATTCTCTAAAATGTCATTGTTACGTCCCCACTGAAATTACTGTAATAGCCAAACTTGTTAATTAGAAGGGGGCACATTAATCGTTATGATTATACAGTAAGGCCAAATAATTGTGCTGAAGATGAATCCATTTTATTCATTCAAGATGAAACAGAGACACACTGAAAGAGAAAAGTGGTCCTCAGTGTGTGTGTGTGTGTGTGTGTGTGTGTGTGTGCAGGAGGGTAGGTGTCATTAGCCGAGTGGAGAGCTTGTCTCTATGTATTTTTAATGAAGGCCGAGGCGAGCATGTCTCTGTTAATAGAGAACTAAAGATGATCAGTCCAAAACATGAAACACTTCTGTTCCAGCACTGCTCTAAGCTTCACCCCCTCCATATGTTTAACTGTGTACTGACTTACAGAGAACCATTAGAGAGAGGACGGCCAGCTGTTCTTGTAAAGGCCTTGTAGTCTTAATGAAAAGTAATAATCATGAACGAAACACTTGTCTTGACCCTTTTCATAATACTGAAAGAGCAACTGTGACACTTGACACCATGTCATAACACTAAACATCTGAGCTGGCTTTCAACGTGGCTGGTTTACTAAATCAGGTGTGGAAGAACATGACTGGCCTTCACAAAGGCCAGGCCTGAATTCCATTAAACACCTTTGGGATGAACTGGAACGTCGACTTGAGTCACTGATGCTCGTGTCTGATTGGGAACAAATGCTCACAGCCATGTTCCAACATCTAGAGGAATACATTCCCAGAAGGGCACAAGCTGCTATATAAACCATGGAAAGAGCAAATCTGCCTTATTTTGCATGGTTTTGAAATGAATGTTCAACAGGCACATATGGGTGTGCTGTTCAGATGTCCATGTGGCGTGCTTTATCATCCTATAATAGCAGTATAACAAATGGCATCTTGGCAGAATTTATATGGGTACGTTCTCTACAAAGCGATACATCCTCCAAGCAGCAGCTCTAAGGGGACTTAGTCTAAGGGAGTCAGGGAATTAGCCACAATCTACAGTGCTTTGGAACTTACTTCACATCAGCAGAGTAGAATTTTTTTTATTTTATATGATGTTTTTGTTTACTGTGGACATATACGGTAATACTTTATTAATTTATTATACGCGTATACAAATCTGAGCTCATGTCTATAGACCATGTTTTTACCTCAGATCAATTCCTCCGTTCTGAGTGAACTAATCTCTAGTCACAGCATGAAAACATAAAACAAAATGAGAAATAAAATGATAGCCATCTCTAATGGCCATCGTTTTGAGAGCTGAATGAACACATAACTATCACATAACTCTGTAAATGTTTGTAAGGCACTGATAACCGCACCTAATTTCCACAGAATAAACACAGTTTTTCTGTTCACAGAGAGTAGAGTCTTTTCTCTGCTCCTAAGGAGAATCTGGATCACATTTTAGTACCAAAAAACAAATGTGGAATGAAGTTATAGGTTGATATAGAATCCAGGGTTCTCATTGTAGAGCCACTGACACCAAAACAGCTAATAAGACAGCAGTACAGATTTGGGATTTGATAGTTAGGTATCAATATCCTGATCCTGTTGTTGAAAAAATCTTAATCCTGTGTTTTTCTAATGCTTTATTGTTTATTTAGCATGAAACTTAATCTACAACAATCTATCTATAATCTAAGCATGACTAATAAATCTGTGCAAGCTTCAAAGTGAAACTGAACTGATAAAATGGACTGTGTTAGCAAACAGCTGTGAAGGAGAAAAAAAAATCTTTTTTCACGCATTTGACCACCAACAGAAATACAACAGAAGCATTCAGTCAAAGGAAGTGCTCACTCACAGCACTAATTTACACAGAGAGACAGCAGAAGTTAATCTGGAGTTATTTCACACTCAGTATTAATTGAGTATTGAGTTTTTCCATGTATTCAATTAAAATTAAAAGTTGTTAAAAGACTGTTAAAAGTAAGTAATTGTTGTTATTAAAATCCATGAATCTGATTAACATGGGTTTTCAAATATAATGCTCAAAAGTCTGTCCACATTTTGTCAACATTAAAATCCTAACTGAAATCAGGACTTTGAACTCTGAGGTTTAAAAGTGGTTTGGCTCAACCATACTTGAAAATTTAGCTCAGTTTAGAAATGGTGAAAATAAATATCAAATCAATAAAAAGTTGTTTAAAAAACTTAAAACCATTTTCTCATTTTCAGAGTTGGCCTTGGTACTGCTTTCCTTGGTGGGAAAGTTTTGTTACTGATTTGATCTTTAGAAATCTCCATCAAAATATGTCAGTTAATATAATTATCTGTATTGGTTTAGATATCAGCAATATTGGCCTTGACAGAATCAAATCAGAAAGGAAATAAGCATCACCCACCTCGAGACAGCATAGCAGACTGCTGCCACACAGACTACATATGTGACCATCTAAAATTCCATCCCAGCCGTGGTAAGCTGCTGGCAATATTATGCTCCAAACACAGTCTCTAAAGATATCAACCTTGTGACATCATGCCCTGGAACCTACTTTCCTTCCATCTGCTTGTTTCTAATGGTACAAATGCGTTATTCTGTGTGTGACAGTCTCTGATCATTCCGAGCCTGTTATTACAATCAGTGGGATTCAGATCTCTTCATGCTGTCACACAGCAGTTGACCTCACTCTTTCTCTCTTTCTCTCCAATCCTATCTCTGTCTTTCTCTGATCAAGCCTGTTAACCATCTGTCTTGGTCTCTGCTGCCAAACCTTCACTGTGCTGTGTGAACCTGTACACAGTCATTTAGGTCAGTATTAACCTTTAGGGCCTTTGGGCTCAGCCTCTATACAGAGTAGCCAGCTTTTGATGTGCTGATTCTGAAATTAGTATTCATCAGAAGGTCGGCCTAAAGTTTAATTTGAAGATAAGAAGCTAGGATTTGATTGGAAATAAAGCCATAGAATAAAGTCAACAATGTATAACCCATAGTGAAGCAGTGTTGCCCTTACCAAAAGGCCCTGAAGGATTATGTTTTCTGTGGAAGGATTGTGCTGAAATACTGCAGGTTTTCTGTAAAGGTCCAGTAGGAGTTCTGTTAGAATCCTGCAGGAGATGTACACTTATCCTAGATGATTCCTGCAGGATTGTGTAAATCCTCCAGGAAATCTCGCAGAATAATCATCAGGAGTATCTGAGAAAATCTGCAGAAAGAAGGTGTGCAGGTCCTGCAGGACTTTCCATCAGCATTCCTGTCATATGTTTTTGTAAAGATGTGTAGTAACTAGCCAGAGAAAGTAAAGTGTGACAGCAGCTAGGCTGTTTAAAAATAGAGTAGTTTTACCAGTAATGAGCTATTTTTGTTTTCAAAAAGTTGCAAAACACTACATTGTTGTATTTAGAATGTCACATTGTTTTGTGGGCACAGCTTCACAACTGAGAAAGATGAGCTGAGGAAATATTCATACATCTAGAAAACATACATCTAGAATGTCTGCCCTCTTTCTAATTATTGACTAGATTAAAGCTGTTTTTAGCTATTTGTGTATTGGTTAGCTTCAGTTTTCCACATCTGATGTCCTACGAAAGAGGCAGACCAAAATATTTTTATAAAAGATTATGAAGACAAACTTTTGTATTCTGGTGAATTGTGCACAATAAGACAAGAAAAATTAAATAATAATACACCTTGAATATGTTATGCCAATTTACATTATATAAGGAATTGTATGCTTAAAAAGGATAAAAGTAGTAAGCTATGCTACTTCAGTCTCTAAAGCTCGACACAGTGTTCTCCATAATGTTGTGTCTCTCTGCGTCTCTCTCTTTCTCTCTCTGTCTCTCGCTCTCTCTCCATCATCTTCTCTATTTTTCTTAGTCTGTGAGCAGTATCAGTAAGCAGGAAGGGTGAGGTCATTTCTTTAGAGCAAAACTAATTTAATTTGATCAATTTCTTAATGCAGCATGTGTACGTTAGATAAATCTAATACATCTAATATAGCATCTTTATGATCTAGTTAGTTCAAATCTTTGCTTTTAAGATTCCTCTGTCAGGTTCTTCATTGTTAAACGAGGGTAGCTGACTTCACCAGGCGCGTGTGAAGCAGGTTATACTGATTAAAAACATCTCAGTTTCTCTCTCTCTGTCAGGCTGTAGTAGATGAGAACCCATTAAAGATGCATGCTCAGGGAAATTGAAAAGTCAGACTTTAGTGCATAAAAATTAGGCTCTATTATTTGGCCCGGGAAGGAATACAAAAGAACAAGACTACCGGAAGGCAAAATGCAGCAGTGTAGTGTGCAAAATCTAAATCATTCATTTATGTTCAATGAATAAAAAAAACCCTGAGTAATTGATTCAGGTGAAAAAGTAATTTTAGGTGAATGACATGTGGATGTAGATTGTCAATGGTCTACAGCTGCAGGGAAAGATTTGAGAAGAATTACCTGAACATTTGCTTTAATTATTCATAAAAACTCACTCTGTTTTTCTTTATAAGCACCTGCTTAAACTACCAAAACAAACTGGCATAGCTAAAAAATTGGATGTGGAACTTTAATGCGCATTATAATGCGGAAATCTGAAATTCAAAAGTGCAGAGGAAAAATAGTTTTTTGCATTTTCAGTCAGTGTTGAATGATCTGTCATCTCTCTGATTTTCTCTGTGCGTGCGCGTTGCGGTGTGACGGCTTGTCTTCTCTGCTGCTCGCCTGTGTTCCTCCACTGACTGAGGATGATCGAGTTGATCGCACGTCTCGGTTATGGCTGAGTGTTCGTTCGTACGTGCGTGAATGTTCCACGCTTTACAAATGTTTGAGGCCGTGCATGTAAAACAGAAGGTTGTGCAGCATCAAATCAGATCACGAAGCCCAAGGTCGTTCAGCCAGTCAGAGCACGGGGGAATGAAAGTGTTCGACCAATCAGATCACAGCGGCCTGAGGGTACTCAGCCAATTCGCTAGGGCTTGATAGGAGTATTACATCACTCTGTGAGATGTATATCAAGCACTGAATAATGCAAACCTGCCCATTCCAATGAGAGAAGGCAAGGCAGAAAAACAAGCCCCGCTGCCCATTTTCTCAGCAAGGAAGAAAGAAAAACGAGAGCGTACGACAGAACAATCCATCATTATTATTGTGCTGGTGACAGAATGCCAAAATCATAAACGTAAGGATGTTTCTCCTTTCTGATAAAATATGCAGGGGCTTATGTAGCGATATAACATTCATACTAAATCTGCCCGCCGTTTGTGTGGCTGAATTATTTAAAAATAAACCCTGCCTCAAAAATCACTCAAAATTACATCACTGACTATGATATTTAGTATTCATGTACGAAGTATTTCAAATTGAATGTGAATAATAGGTCACAGACCCATACACACATACACAATGGCAGGACTGAACTTTAACTGCACTTTAAGTGTATCCATACAAGTGTATCCATTCTTAACACATTAATTAAGACAACCATGAGACAAAGAGGGAGATACTCTCAAAAAGAATCAGAGAGTCAGAATTGTGTGTGTGTGTGAGACAATGGCCTATAAGGACAATACAGGTGTCTAAATGAGGGAAAGAGAAATAGGTCAAGATAAATCGATACTAGGAAACAGCTGGGAAGGTTTTGGCATGGAATAGAGGACAAGGAGATGCTTGGAGAGAAGAAATGTCTTGTATTTAAATTCAGCATGGTGACAGCAACCTCAAGGTTGTGGGTTTGAATTCCAAAAAGAGTACATACACGCTTTGAAAAGGTGCTTCACAAAGCCAAAGAAAAAACATTTTTGGGCTGTATGATTCCATAAAGAACGTTAAACAACATTTCTGTTTCACAAAAATTTTCTTTTGACTATAAAAAGGTCAGAAAGAAGTAGTTCTTTTAAAAACCTCCATTACTGAATGGTTCTTTGGGGAACCAAAAAAGGTTCTTCTTTCACATTACATCTCTGGGAAACACCTTTTCAAAACCTTTATTTTTAAGAGTTACTCATAATACGTACAATTTGAATGTCGGTTTGAATAAAAATATCTGCCGAATGCATAAATGTAAATGGTTTTAAACATCTAAACACACATTGTAATGTAGGGCACTTCATGCATTTTAAAGAGCCCACTTAGGTGTTTGGATCACAGTGGTGGCACAATGTTGTACAATACAGCCACAGCATAGCATAGTGTGCTAGATTGTAGTACAGTAGTCTTCTGCCAAAACCCATCACTCAGAACCGGCCTGCAAGATTTGTAATTGCACTATGCACATTGCGTTCAGCACTAATTTTGTGTACATGTTTGTGTCATTACCTAATCTGCATAATTCCCTCAGGGAAACTGCCTTTCTCCATAGCCTCTGCATTTACCTGAGTCTGTGTTTTTAATTGTGGTGAGTCTGCGTGTGTCATGTTGTGTGTGTGTGGGTGACAGTGTGAGAAGGTGGTGGGTAGAAGGTTAAGTAGATAGAATCTTTAGGACTGATAAAAGCAGCATGTGACCTTTAACCTCCGCTGTGAGTGAAGCCCGAGGGTGCCTTGCTATTTTTGTCATCTGAAGAAAAATCATTCTAGGAGACACCATGCGTGTGTGTGTGTGTGTAAAAGATAGACAAACAGAGTGATAGAGAGAATAATAAATAACTGCCTTGTTTTTCTATCAGTATGGGGACCAACCAGTGGTCCCCACAAGAGAAATTGATTTTTAAACACTAAATTATGTGTTTTGAAAATGTAAAAATGCAAAAACATGTTTACAACATTCAGGATTGGGGTAGGGTGAGGGTTAAGGAATATAATGTATAGTTTGTACAGTATAAAAGTTATGTCTGTGGAAATTCCCCACAAAGCATAGAATCCTAACATGTGTATGTATGTATGTGTGTGTGTGTGTGAGAAAGAGAAAGAGACAGAGAGAGAGAGGTTGAGGCTGAAATAAAAAGAATGAGAAACAGAATATAAGATATAAAAATGATAAACTCTAAAAAAATCAAGTCCAATAAAAGTTAACAATAGCTTGGAGCAACGGCCACTGACCGGAAGGCAGATGTTAAAATGACTAAAAGCAGCTTTGATGGCTATGTTTATGCTGCAGGTTACTGTCATGAATTCATATTCATATTGCTTTATTGCATAAAATACTTTAATACATATTGCCAAAGCTGTTTTTCTCTCTGGAATAAAGCCCCACAGACCTTCACCATATTCTGTTACAAGTGGCTTTCAACCTTTTTTCTGGTCCACAACCTTTTTTTTAGGAATTATTGTGACCCTACATTCCATAAGAATGAATCTACAGTACTTACTTCAGATCTTACAGGCGACAAATGACGCTTTCAAACAGCTTGTAGTTATTGCAGGTATGCAGCTTTTATGTTATATTTTTAAAACATTTATATCAGATAGTTCAGAGAACTTTCCCATGACCCCACAGATGAGAACCTCTACTCTGTTTGGCTTTGAATGTATGTGTGTATCTGTTTATACAAGCAAGGAACAACAAGTGTGTGTGTGTGTGCACAAAGGCCTTTCAGTGCTGCCTTCCCTTTGCCTAGTTTAATAGAGAGATGTGAGATTGTATGAAACAGCCAACCGCTTACTGAGAGTATCTGTCAGCACACACACACACACAAACACACACACACACACACACACAAACACACACACACACACACACACACAAACACACACTCTCATACACACAGTCCTCTTTACCGTGACTGTGGCAGTGCTATCACAGACCCCTTCTAATTAAATACTGACAGCTGCACTTGGGTTACCCACACGTTCTTTCTCTCTTAGATACAGGCAGGAGATAGAGAGAGATAGAAAGAGTGAGAGAATGAAAGAGAGAGAGAGCATTAAAGACAGAGAGATGAATGTATTTGGGAGCACAGGACTAATTTTTTGCTCCTATATATTGCAGCATTTTCTATTTTCTCCCGCACCAGAGCAAACATCTCTTTTATGATAAATGTGTGAGCAGGATGCATGTCTATATATAGAAGAGATTCATGAAGTGTTGTAGATCTATTTAAGTGATCTATTATGTACACGGGTATATGATGCTTTGAGTTAGAGATCACACAGTAAACAGTGATAGTTTGGTTCTCCACCATCTAGAGTTCTAGGTCTGTTATTCACCTCAGATTGTCTCATCAGATCCCCAGATTTCAAAGTGACTTGATTTGATGCATCTGAGTTGTCAGCAGAACAAATAACTGAAGTTCCATCAATGAATCTGACCATGTGGCTATTGAACTAAACAGCAACAGTCGAACTCAATTAGCAAGAACAAACTGTGGTTTGGGCAGCAGCATTCAGAATCTGTGTAGATCTGAAGAAGCTTAGACTTATCCTTTTCTTCAACATTTGCTTTCTGTTTGTTAGTAAATTCATTATCCAGTTGCAGCAATTCTACACATTTACAATCTGATTAACATGATTTACACAACTAGGACATGCTCCTGTATCAACACTCTTTGTTGCCACTGAAACATATTCCTGTCAGCCAATCACTGCCTGTTATTTTAGGAGCAGTGTTAGAGCTATGATTGGTTCATAGGAAAGTAATTCCAGGAACAAAGGACGTTGATCCAGGAACATGCCCTATATGTAAATCATTACACATCTAACCATCATCCTGTAGACCAACATTTATATCTGGTAGTCAAATCAAATCAGTTCATGAGTCAGGTCAGTGCAAAACAGCTTATAGAGATTAACACAGAGATGAAAGAAATCAATCAAAGGTTAACCAAAGGTATCAATGATGTTTCCACACTCAAGAAGCAAAACAAGTGGAGCAAAAAGATTGAGGCATGCAAATCCAATCTAAGGCTGTGTATGAACAAAATTACACATCAACCAAACAGGTTGGGGATCAGAATAACACTGTTTGCATAAACACAAACTGACCCTGGCTGCCATTAAATAGACTGGTCTGGGATTAGATGTTTTGTGTCTGTTCCAATATCAATGTTTAGTATTTAATATTAACTGACCCTGATCAACAGTTTTTGGCTGTAAAGACGGACAGCAGATCAACAGCAGAAGGGAGCCCATCTGCCTGTTTACAGACACATTTGGTGCCCTGGGGTGTGTGTGTGTGTGTTTGTAAGTTTATTTAAGTGAATGTTCATGTCTGTGATAGATTTTGACTGCTAAAATAGCAGCAGCTTTTGGCTGACAGATAGAGAGAGAAAACTCTGAACATATATCTGAGGCTGTTTAGCAAGTGTGTGTTTTTTGTGTATTATATAGGTGTGTGTATGTGCTGTATTGCAGTGGGTTCAATAAAACAGCATTCACCTATAGATATACAATAAAACCAAAGCATCACATGATCAAGTATATTTCCTGATTTGCCAGTGTCAGAGGTCCCAGCTAACTATTTTAAGTTGTAAGAATATTTCCCTGTAATATTTGCATTATGTAATAAAAACGTTAAAAATGTTATTTTGAAAGTTTTAGAAAATGTCAAATTTTCTAGACATCGTACTGACATTAGTTCTTGGTTTTAGGAATGCTATTCAAATATTTTTAAATTATATTTTTTATATTATATATTTATATATAAATTATATAAGTTTTTTTTTTAAACATAACACCAACTAGTTAAGAATAACGCTTTTGATATATGCTATATACCATAAGATAAATGTTCAACCAGAATTTCTTTCTCTAACTGAAGAAAGTTACTGCAAAAACATTTTTGATAACTTTGAAAGATCTTTTACGTTCTTAAAACGTTTCCTGTTAGCTGAGGTGTGCTATGTTTCTACAGAAGGTGTTGGTGAAATTAGCTGTGTTCTAACCAGCTGTGTGTTTGCCTCAAGCTGTTTAACCGCATCTGTGTAAAGTGGAGACACCCGAGAGGACAGTGGTGTGACCGTGGGAGATGAGCTCCCCCTGGGATGATGATGTTCAGTTTGTTTGACCAGATTCACCTTGACTCACTCAGTGCAGCTACTGAGACTGTACCAATGAAGAGAGTGAACGCAGAAGAGAGGAAGAAAGAAAAGGAAATATAATATAAAAGGAACAATATACAGGTGAAAAATGGTTGAGAGGTAAATATGCGTTGAAAATGAACAGAAGGTTGTGCACAGATGTCCTATACTGTGGTTGCGTAATGCTTAACAGACACACACACACAGAAAGAGAGAGAGAGAGCGAGAGGATTATTACTCTGTAAGTGGTTGTAATTCATTATACTTATCTGAACATACAGTTTATAAAGAGATTTGAATGCCTGCATTATATTACATAGTGTTATGAATCACACAGAACACACGCACATTAATGCAGCTACAATTGCACAAATGCTGACTATGCCTGGAACTATCTATAAGCATTCAACTTATAAATAACTGTTTCTGCAGTGCTGTACACCATATACTATGTGCAGTGTTTGTGTTCAGTACGCACTGTATACCCAGCTGGCCTACGTACTGTATACAAAAACATGTAGTATAAAACAAATTGTGGGATTCAGTACACTATATCCCACAATGCAATATGCTCACCTTGACCTTGTGACCTAGTGTTAAAAGTGAACCAGAAGTAATAATGTGATATTAAACATCTGTTTCTTGACTCAGTCTGCCAAAAGACATTATTTAAAGCAATGCACAAAACCCATTTTCTTTCTGGATGCTAAATTTATAATGTAAAACACTACAGTTTAAAATATTTATAGATGCATATTATTCACATACAGTACTGTTTTTTAAACAGTAATTAGTATACTGTATATTCAGATTCAGTAGGCATGAATTACATTCGGAACACAACCACACTCACAAGCACTCTCTCTCTCTCTCAGTCTCTCTTTTCGCACATTCAGGTAAGGTGATGATGGCATTGGACATGTCCTTTCGCTGACTCTTGCAGAAGTCTAAATGTTCTAGCGCACATTTCAAACACAACAGACACGTACAGTATAGATCAAAACCCTTCTGCCTGTGCCTACAGGTCACACATACTGTTTTTAAAGATCTTGAATTGCAGGGGCTGGTAGGCACAACAAACCACATTTTTAAGCCAGAGTCCATCTGTTTAAAAGCTGGATATTTGTTTTTATCAGTGCTAGCTCAGAGCAGCAGGAGCTATCAGTGCAAAGTCATTAATTAATTTATTGCCATGGGCAACTTATGTCAGGGGTAAACATAAACACTGCACAGAAGTGATGATTGTTTAGTGACATTAGAATGAGCATCAACCAGCTGGAGCAGAAAAGGATCTGCAGGAGACAGAGGGATATCTGCTGGTGCCAGAGCGTGTCTTTCTGTGTGTGTGTGTGTGTGTGTACGTGTGTACTTACACATGTGAATCAGTATGTACGGAGTGTTGCGACTGCAGTCATGTGACTGTCAAACCATCTATTTCATTCCTCTGAATGAGTCACTAATGATGATTAAATTGAAGCCTGGAGACAAAAACAACAGACATTCATACCAGTGTCTTCAATGCAGCGAGAGCTGTCAAGGGTTTTAAATCCATACAAGTGAAGTTTAGATGCCGCCGCGCACATGCACATACATAATGCGGAGGGAAACATATGCGCAGCTGCAGCCACAGCAGCTGGTGGTGCTGTGAAGTGAAATCATTATTTAGTGTGACAGTAGCAGATTCATTAGCAGCAGTTAAGATGACAATGGTCAATGACCGAATGCATTAGAAGAAGAGAGAGACGTTTATTTCTGTCACTCTTCCACCTGCTTTCTGCATTTCCTCTCTCTCTCTCTTTCTCTCTCTCTCGTTTTCTCTCTCTCTCTTTGATAGAATTAAACACCTAGAATAGAATAAAATAGAAATGTTATAATGTTATCGTTGAATAAAAAAGATATTAAAACTGATTAAAAAATATTTTAAAAATATTCAAAATTAAAGACATAAACATTAATATTTAAACACTATTTTTTTAAAGAGGGAGGCAGCTACATTACAAAACTATAAACAAGTAGCTAACTATATTGAAGCACTTTAAGGGGGGACAACGTTGTAGTTATTTAACTATCACGTCACATATTGAGTTGACAGTAAACCTCCCAGCAAACAGAGAACGTTCTCAGAACGTTACCTAACATTTTGTAAAACTTCTGTAAAACTTCTGTAAAGACTGTCTTATTTGCTCTTATTTTCTCTTTTAAACACTCTAAATGTTTCACATTGACTCATAATCCACCTTTGGAGGTAATCAGTTTAGTCTTAACGGGTATTTAATATTCTGTTTTTCCCTGTGCTGAGATTAATGTGTCAAACATTTGCTCTGTAAAACATCATTTGTTTTAGTGTTGAATCACCTCCCGAAACCTTCATGATTCACAGTGTGGATCAGCTTCACTCAACAGAGACACTTAGAAGCTGTCTGAGTGGAAAAAAGAGAGAGTGAAAGAGTGTGTGTGTGTGTGTGTGTCAGAGAGACAATTCTGTGCTTCTCATGTTTAAGACCATCACACAGCTGCATGACTTTAGCAGGGTCATTTCCACACAACAGCACAAACATCCTCATCATCATCATTACATTTACATTTACATTTAGTCATTTAGCTGACGCTTTTATCCAAAGCGACTTACAAATGAGGACAGGAAGCAACTTCGATTACAATAAG
>JAZGTI010014127.1:0-14333 GCA_036877585.1 Botia kubotai
CCCCTAGAGAAGTGATGGATGGACAGGATGAAGAGTGGACCACCTCCAGCTGCTGGTGTGAATGTCAAGGGTTGTGGTGAGCCTGAGACTCAGCATTGTCTTAACCAGATGAAAGGTGAAAATAAAACGACTTCTTGAGATGTGACTGTCATTAGGTGGAAGTGGCTTTGAGTAACAACAGGAAAAATACCTGCAGGGGGGAAATGATAATTGTTTGTTTTTTTTTGCCAAAAAAAGCCTTTTGTTGTTTTTTTTGCCACAAATGGTTAACAAAATCCAGCTTTGAATCATAGCTAAGGTTTTAAAACATGGCAGGTGGTTTTATGGTTAAAAACTGACTGGTCTTACAAGTTAGTCACTTAAGACTGGTCATAACTTTAAGTCTGTTACATGAAAGGGTAGATCGGTCTAATTTGAATCTGATTAACACTAACTAATCACTAGTTGATCAGACTATTTCTTGCCGGTCATTGGTGGCAGATGGTTGGTTGCCAATGTCCATTTAACTAATGGCCATCTTAGATCAAGCTGAAATGACCTACTTTGTTCAGCTACCAGCTTTACATTGGACATTTAATATCTTAAATGAATGTGCAAGAGAATAATTGCATGCACATGAAGATGAACATAATTATGAGATAGGCGATAATGTGGCAATAAATTCAGGCATTTTCTCAGAAGCAGGATATCATTTAAGTTCGACAGTGATAAGGCTGCAGCACAAGATTGTTTGTGTCGCAGACGGGCACAGGTGTGAAAATACCCAGCATACACTGGGGCCCTGAGGCCAGTCTCCATTAACCTGAATCTGCTTTACTGTCAGCAGCAAACAGATTGTCAACGACCAAGATATGGAAAGAAAGAAAAAAAGTACAATAACAACAACAGAAGAAGGAAGTGATTTAATTAGAGACCGAGCCTGTCTCAAAACAGGTCTGTGGGCCTGTATTACTGCTGTATTACTTTCTACCAAGTCTACAAATCTGATACTGTGTCTCTCTCCTGGGAGTAAACTGTCAAAACTGACACGTCCAAATAGACATAGCGCTGTCTTTACCCATCTTGAAAGGCGTTCTACTGTAAATGGCATATACTGCAGCATAAATAAGTGACCATATCTAACCTTAATGCTTCTAAACGAACATGGTTACAAGTGTACGCTCAGCTGGATGATAAATTTAGTATTCTGTAAATCCAGTAAATGACATGAGTTAAACTGCAACTGTTAAGGCATTTATAATACAGATGGATGAGGAGTCAATATCAGCCTCCATGCAGCCAATTAAAATATCCCTTGAACAGTGCCAGAAGAGAAGAGAGAGATACATAAGGAAGGGGATCAATGCTCATTCCTGATATGAAAAGAAACACAAAGATTGTTAACTAATAAAGATAAAGAGCTTAGAAACGTCCCAGTTGAACAATTGGACCAGGCAAGGCTTTAATTCGGTTCAATTCAATTACATTCAAATGTATTAAAATTCAAGCTACAATTTAGGAGTCTATAATTAAACTAAGATTTTCTTACATTGGAGTAATTAGCTCACAATATACAGAAGTACCATCTCTTGAGTTGGTCCCCTCACTACCCTAGTTTACATTTGTATAGCTCACAGTAGAGTCATTTACATATGAAAGCTTCACCTAGGCCAGAGGGATGGGAAGCATGCGGGTGCCAAGCCAATTCCACGTCAATTATTGGCAGTTCCCAACAATTATCTGTGCTGCCTGCAGATTCCTGTGAACAGTCATTAACCAAAAACTTCCATTACAATTTACAGTGTCGTTAACTGACAAAAATCACACGCACCATGCAGTAATCAGGACTGGTTTGCTTCCATACACCTGAGAGACATGTATTTTCATATGCTGATCCTCCCTCTACATGCTTTTGTGGAGGGTGTAGCAGTACAAGGTCCTTTGGTCGTCCCTGTCTCCTTGTGTTCTTACCAATGTCACAGAGGCTGCCATTGCTCCCTTAAGGCAGCAGCTATCTCGATGACAGACACCTAGACTGACTGGGACTCAACTGGGAAAAGAACAAATTCTCTCTGGTGCAGAGTATCTCTTTTTCCACATGGACTTGGACTCAATTCAGTTTTAAATTTTATATCTTATTAATATAGCACATTTTACAACGTTTCCTTGTTTCAAAGCAACTTTACAAAAAATAAAAATGAAACACAGAAAATATGAAACGTCCAACACACAATACAGAATACACGGTGCTATTGCACATTTGTCTTGTTCATTATAAGATGTATATTAGTAAAACAAATTAGGGATACTAAGATTGTAATTGGCTTATGAATATAATGTTAACTGAACTGATGAAAACAACACATCTGAACGGTCTGAATGAATAGATAAGCGTCAGAAATAGCTGTCATTGTGTGTGAAGGCTCATACCTCTCTCTCATACCTCACACTGCCAACTAAGTCCATGTGACATTTAGTCAGTTAACATGATAGATGACAGGTATCATATTAAGCAAGATATGTCATTCCAGCTTACATGCAGATAGTGCTTAGAAAAAAGACAGAATTTTCTAGAACAGATGTATTTATCATTTACACTTTATAGAGCTCGATTTATCATTTACACTAGATAAAGTTTAATTAAGCACCAATACTTTAAAAGAATTGTGTGTGAAATCAGAGCAATGAGCACGGCAGTCAGTGATGTCCTGTCTGAACTTCATCATTTGGAGATCTGCAGTCTCACTCAAAATGTCTCAGAGGCGCCTCAGAGGTCACATGACATCCAGTCTCTCCCTGATGGAGAGAGTGAGATATTGTGTCTCTCATGCCACAACGCTGAACAGTCTGCTGGGGCAGATGTGTGTATGGGGCAGAGAGTGGCATGCAAATTCCATTTGCCAATATTGCATTGGCCGTTCTATATTCAGATCAGAGATGATGGGCTGTCAAGGACAGACCCCTAGTGTCACATGATGGACACAACGTCTCGTTCCCTTCATCAGGGAACAGAGGTTACAGTTGTAGCCAAGATGTTTGTGTTCAGCTCCAGTGTGCACGAGCCAGTCGCCCTGGAGGGGGAAACATAGCTGCATTAGCGATACAAACAACTGTTGACAAAACTAGCCACAACATCATTAAAACATTAAAACAAAATGTACATTTTATGTCAAATTTCATTGAAATTACAACATTTCAATTAGTGATCTATTGCACTAGGGTAAGTTTGTTCGCTTCACTCTGTTGTGTTGCCACAGTGTCACTGTAGATATTGTGTAGTACAGCACAATGTAACAAGCACATATAAGGTATTATTTTAGTCAAAGGTTTTTGTCAGCCTTTTTTAATTACAGTGGAGAGAGACAGAGAAGTTGAGTGAAAATGGTTCAAGTCAGACTCGAACTCATACTACCTGCATGAGCACCACAGCACAATGACACTTTCCTTTTAGAACACTCCCAAAGATAAAACATGAACAAGCTCAAAACTGAATGTGATAGAAAAAATGAAATAAAGTACAGAAATGGTGCGCTACAGTAAACCATTTAACCTCACAAACTGTGCTGAAATTCCTCCAGTGGAAGTAATCTTCATACTTTGACAGGAATTATTTAGACATAAAATAAGCACTAGTCATTATATTAGTAAATGCAGCGTTCCAGACTCTGTCTAGCGCTCATCCTCTAAATTCTCATTTTCTGTCAATAAACAAAGCGATCATTTCTGTGTGATTATGCTTGATGGTGCCATATGGCTTCATTTCAGTGTATGTAATAAATAACGAGTCACTCTATAGAAGGACGCATGAGGATATTTACACCCTTGACACAGAAAGGTTGATTTAATGAACGCAGGTTTAGTCGATGGTGAGACGACAAATAAATTTGTTCTGAAACTGAAGATGAGACAATAACAAATGACTGTTTATCTCTGTAACTGAACACTTTTTTTGACATTTTACATTTAGCTTTTCTAAATGTGGGAATTTTATGTGTTTGTTTACTGTATCAATTGAAATTCTGTGTCTGGAAGGCACATTTTTGCTAATGTGCATAACTACTGTGCTGTTTGCAAACCACTGTCAGCAAGCAAATGTAATGCAGGCCTAAGTAGTGCATTTTTTTCATTAACCTGCTCTTTAGTGTGTACTTGGCTAATTTTAAAGATACCTGTGGTGGCCAGACATAGCAGCTAATGAACTATTTGGGTATATAAATACAGCATAAAACTGGTCCTAAAATATGTGATGTATAAATATTATTTAATAATAACAAATAAGGGCCTTAAATATGGAGACTTGGTAATTATTTGTATTTTGGAATATAAAATATTTTTAAGAAATTCGGAGGAATCCCCTTGTCGCTGTTTTCCACACAACTATGGTCAATGTGGAATTGTTGATATTTTTATGGTGATTTGTGTCCTTGAAACTGTAATGCTACAGTCTTCCACAGATTTTCTTCTTTGTGCTTCACAGAAGAAGTGCATACACATTTAGAACAGCACAAGGGAACGTTAATGCTGACAGATTTCTTCATGAATGTCATGAGTTTTGAACAAACTCTCTTTTTAATGCCAAATGAAAGAACAGCAAAACTGTCTGTGATTAACATTTGTGAGCATTCAGAAGATGGAGCTACAGCAGATGTCCCCTCAGGCAGAAACTGCTGCTTTTCATTTCTGATGTTACCTTTAGATATAGTACCACCAGATGACATCTCCTTCTCCCTTTCACATACATTTTACCCCTGTTTTTTAGGAGCTCTATTTGGAGAATGGGGTGCTGGGTAAAAGAAGACAAGACACTTTCAGACACAATCTTCATGAGCACACAACAGCAGGAGACTCCCCAACATGAGTTTGTGTGTGTAAACAGCAGGGCGTCCCATATCACATCACCAAACGAATTCCCAACTTGCTAGTCACAAAACTGCATATCCCCAAAGATACAATGACTGCACCTCTGATCTCATGAAAGACCAAGACACACAACACACCAACACATTCCAGCCTGCAAACTCAGCCGCCTGTAATCAACACACACACACACGCACACACAATCAGAAGTCTCACCATTCTGTTTCAAGTCCAACAATTTTACTGCCAGGTCTAATAAGAGTATCTTTACGACTCTGAGCCGAATGCAGAAAACTGAAGCGTTCACTGCAGGACTTGGTGAAGTTGGGGGCTAGAGGAAGTTTATTAGCAAACAATATGTCACTGAAGTGGACCAAAATTTGTAATGAAATAAATGAAAAAGCAAGAATTGAGTTATTTTTATTCTTCTTCTTTTTATTGTGAGTGGTGTTTTCCTGTGCAAAACTCACCATGAGATGCTAAGAAATTGTGGGTGGTTATCAGAGCATTGCTATGTGACAGCTAGGCTGTTCTGAGTATTTCAAGCATGTTGCTATGCAGCTGCTGGGTCTTTTGGGTGGTTAATATGGCATTGCTAGCTGGTTGCTAAGGTCGCTAAGCTTTCTGGAGTCTCCTCGACAAGCCTTCTGATGGTTTAGACATTTCTTTAAAATCCCTCATCCTAAGTACAATATGATGAAACCTCCATTAGGAGGACAGCGGGTAATAGGGATAAATGAGGATTTTAGCCCTTACTGTCCAGTCTGCAGACTAGCAGATTCTCTCCTGGCATGTTTCTGAGTCATTTTACCCCAAAAATGAACTGCTGTTGTTAGCTCCAACATGACCAGAGACCCTGAAGGTTCTTATTATGCACAATGGGCACAGACTCAATCTGTGTTTAAATCAGACACACACATTATTCATCTAGCATGGCAAAGCTTCGGGCCTCTGAGGAGCTTCAGCTAATTGTTCTTCCTTTCCGCGTCTCTCAACCCCATCAGTTCTCATACTGTTACGTATGCTAGCATGCTGCTTTAATACCCAACATGAATCTTATTTACTGCATTAGTTTGACTTTTTGAGCAGACGTTTAAATATTATCTTTTGACACTGCAAATCAATATCTTGTCAAGTTTAACAATAGTTGCTTGACACCATAATATGAAACTCATCTAAAGCTGGGCCAGACTGTCCCGTGTTTGTGGAGATCTTTGAAGAAGACTGATTCTACAGACATATGAGTAACATCAGCATTGAGATTATGTGGCCTTATATCTCATCATCTCTATCTCATCGTTTTCTGTCACACTTATCTCCATCCCTCCTTCTGTTCGGTGGCATAACATTAAGGATTAAAGAAAATCTCTTGGTTTTTCTGATGTTGGACTTCTAAAAATTCACCACGTGTGCAATTACACCCAAGCATGATGTCCTGTGTGAGCTTAGTGTTCTTATCAAATCTCTGCAGAAATGCCGGTAATCACAGAACAATTACCAATGTAACCTTGTAACAATTACCTATGTAACCTGGCTGTTACAAACTTAAATGGCATGTTATGCAGTTGTAAATGCTGTGTTTTCCTGACAAACGCAATAAAGTAACATTCCCTACAGCTGACTCAGGATTTTTCCCTGTTAAGTTCCAGTAGGCTCAATGTGGCTTCGTTTTCTTAGATAGATTACTCACCTAACCTCTTCAATATGTCAGTGAGAAACCAATATTTGACATTTGAGACATCCAGATATTGTTGTCATTTAACAGTGAACTGATGAATCATAAGGCCGAAAAACGCAGACGGCAGTCTCTCAGATCTCCTGCAGATCTCCTGCAGATCTCCTGCAGATCTCCTGCAGATCCTGATCCTTCTGTTCTTGCTGCTTAATCAAAAGAGTGAATTTCAAGGAGAAGGTTTGGAGATGTTTGCACTATTGATTTACTAACAAAGCCCATTCAGCATCACTTCTGTATTCTTCTCATAGCAAGACAGACAATAGAGCACATTAGACTATTTACAAAAATAAACAAAAGTCAGACTGTTCTTCTGCTGTGGAGTGGGTCTCGAGTGACTGACGCAGAAAGTTGCCAAATAAACTGAGAGGGCAGTGGTTCTGTATAATATTAGTGACCCATATTTGAATATGTATTCACCATGTTGTTTGATAATGCAGGACTACAAAAGTGTGTTTATAGGAGTATTTGTGAGAGAGTATCTGGCAGCTTCTCTCCCCAGGGTTGCCCTGTAAGGATCTCATTTCCGTCGGTCGTAAAACATTAAGTTGTTAAATTTCTTTATGCGCCCTGCTCACCTCGTACCGAAGGGTTCTGAGCATGTCTGAAATTGAGTGATTGCCTGCAGCTCTTGGATTGCTTAACCCCCACTGTCACACAAACCTCAGCAGACTTATATTTTTAGGACTGTTTTTCCCCTTCCAGCCCATCACCCCCCCTCCCCTGTCTCAGACGCTCACTTTTTCTCTCTTTAGACTCTCCATTTGTCTAATTTCACTAGCCTCAAGTCTTTCCTTCTGCTCTTTCTTTTTTGTCTTATTTTCCTCCCGTTATATAAAGCAAATGGCCGCAGCTCTGTTTATAGATTCTCTTCTCTGAGATTGGCTGTGATGCCCCATTTGCTCTCATGCGGCGCCATTCTCACCTGCTCACACGCACACATCCTTTACGAGTGTGTGGGTGCAGTGGGCGGATGACAGTGATGTGTGACCTGCAGCTGGAAGGCAGCTTCTTCCTCTCCTGGAGAATCTCATATCTTTGTTCATGTTCAGTATAAGAAACGAGTACACATCTTTAATGCTTACTAATAGTGTTCCACATGTAAACAATAGATGTCAGGTGAGAAACAGTAAATCCATAAATCAATTAATGAAAATAGAAAGAAAATGAACAATACTTTTCTGTAATGAAAGAGCATTTCCTCTGCTTCTCCTAGCAGCACTTTCTTATTGAGCTTGTCACAATGCATTCTGGGATTGCCTCTTTTACATAGTAAAACAAGGTTTCCTAGGAGGAAACAATCAGCATGATTGTGATACCTTAAAATGCTCAAAGTGAGTCCACCAGACTTGCCTTAGCACAACAATGCTTTATGTATTTGATGAACGTATTCCCCTTCAAGTGTATCTGAAATATTCCCCCACGAGTGAAGAAAAATTCCTTACATTTGTCTAAGTTCTTGCGTGGGCTTCAACCTTGACACAGAAGGGTGCTGGTGCTGGTGCAGATGGCTCTTTTATTTTGCTGTTGTTGTTGTTATTGCGCCTGTCTCCCTGTCTCAGCTGAGGCCAGTTAAATTAGCAGAAGAATAAATGACAGAAACAGCTGGGGCAAGAGAACAATGAATCTGCATCAGACATACAAATGGCGGTTCGTAAAAAGAAGCTCCCCAGGCTTTTTCATTAAGCGAGGCATGAGAAGTCGGCGGTGAGGACATGCCTCCGATCATCAGACATCTTGAAGCTTTCTTTTCCTGTCAGGGCCTCACCTGAATGGAGAACACATAGACGCTCATCTGTCTGAAAGAATAGGCTGATCTGGAACACAACACTCCTACTGACAGTAGCCATTGACAGCCACCACTGCAGTTTCACTGCTTAGCTAATACCAGTTTGTTAATGAGCACCTGTGCTTGTGTTCTGCACACCCAAATCATTCACCTCTTTTTTAGCACTTTTACACGCCCTTTCAGCAGCATTTCTGCCAACTCATCTTTGTTTATGATGTTAGATACTGCTTTTAATTTCAGCTTTTAGTCGCCTTCTGTTCTTCCACTCACTAAAAAACAAAATCACAAATGAGAAAATGTATTTCTCTTAGGCAGCGATAAGACAAATGAAGACTTTTGTCATGTGTTTACTGCTTCTTAAATATTTTTCTCATTTTTCATCATGTGACCACAGATCCATCTCATACATGTGTTCCAAGTTTGGTGACCATAACTCATTTTTTCCTGTGTTATAGCCACGTAAACAAAAGTAGAACATGCCTACTTTGAATGTTTCAGCATCCCGTCGCAAACGTTAATTAAAATTTATAGTTTTGATATTTATTAAAAAACAATCCAAGGAGAATTTTTCTGCACTGGCTTGGTTCCAATCGGATGAGAATCCTATGACTATTTCAAAATTGCAGGAAAATGTTAATGGCAGAAAGAAATCGGGTATACATTGTGTTTGTCTTGAGCCGAGGAATCCAATGATATAGAGCTACTACAAACAGTTGTGAAATGATTTCACGTTCAGGGGTGATTTCACGCTTTTTGTGCTTGGAACCATATAATAAGAAAATCCTTAGAAAAACAATAGGGTTCCAGCACTTTGTGCTTCGACACCTAATTAATCATTTTATTTTGTGTTTTAAAAAAGTAAATTTGTACACAAAGCAAAATGTCATACGGTTAAATCCATCTTGTGTTATTTGACAGTTTGAAAAGCAGAAAGTAGTCAAAAGAAAGGATTTGGATTGATTAGGATACCAAACGGTTAAAACACAGAACTTCATCTAAACTACCAAGACTTGCATTCACAACAGAACTTGAGATGTGACCGTTACACCTCTTCTGTACATCTGTTTTGATAATGAGGTCAGTCTCTTTGAACTGGGCTTATGCACAATCAGTCCATTATAAGGTTAAAGTTTAATCAGCATAAAACAGTTAAGAATAAATCACCTTAACCAGTTTCTCCACTTTAGTTTTCCTGCTTAACCAACTGAGAAACTATTTTGCCCAATCTGTCAAAAACAAGCAAAGGTCTGTGTGTGTGGTCTTAACATGGCTATGGAGTGTCACATTCCCCCTCAGTGAGACTGCACACAGGGGCACAGCAGGATGTTTAGTCCATCCCCACCTTTAAACACAAGTAAGCCAGAGATTTAACACATTTAAACACAGACATTAATTACTGATTTTTTCAAATCAAAAAAGATTCATTAGTTTTCAATTACGCATCCAACACATGCCTATTTGTTCTTCAATGGTAGCCTCTGTGTTTTGTACTGTTTTATTAACCCAGACACTAACAGCATCTCATTTGCTGTAACACACATGCAATTTTGGCGACTGTGTCATTTTGTTGTAATTTAAGTGTTGCATATGATTATTGATTTTATAGAGGGACATCAGGACTGAGCCACTGAGATGATGTACATTTAAATTCTTATAGCATTTCTATAAATGCATGTCCCTGGAATGGAGGGAATGGATTCTCTCCCTTTATGAAATGGGCTTCTCTGAGTACCTAAAATTATGGCCATCAGTTATTTAGCTTCACTAAATAAGGGGTATGTGTGAGTAGAGAGGAGTACCAGGGTGAGAAGAGAATCACACACACACACACACACACACACTCGTTCTTTCTTGCTTTGAAATACTGATGATAAAG
The DNA here is from genome assembly GCA_036877585.1 of Botia kubotai. Lineage (NCBI taxonomy): Eukaryota > Metazoa > Chordata > Actinopteri > Cypriniformes > Botiidae > Botia > Botia kubotai. The sequence goes on from JAZGTI010014127.1 coordinate 10,234, forward strand.
GCCCCAAACATGAAACAGAGCATTTGGTAGCTCTGCAGTAAAATACACACTTTGACAAGTTATAGATATATACATTAGGACATTCAATTGCACAAGATTATGCCTCAGTTCCTTAATAAGAGTTGTAAAAAGAAAACTCATGCATTTAAATATGCTTTTTAGCCTTTACTGGCTTTTTTTTATTTGAGGGCCATCGTGGTACCAGCAAGATACGCCAAAGCATTCCTTCTGTGTGAACTAGTGTTTGTTTGTCTTTACATATGAATGCCATCTTAGTTTCTCTTATTTTCCTCAAGTGCACAAGTCACTTTTGGTCCATTAGATTCTAATTAGTTCAGACCCCACAGGCAGAGACACGGAGTGAGTGAGAGAGAGAGAGAGAGTGTGAGTGTGTGAAGGAGAGAGTGCGAGATGTGGAGAGAGAGAGAGAGAGATGTAGAATTTGTCAGGGATGTAGGACCATCCATATATCTTATTGCTTAAAAACAGCTCCTTACAAATGTACCTTTAACATTTTCATTTAAAATGGAGCTCAGCTGATTTTTTGAATTTATCCACAGTTTCTGTAAATCTGCAGCATCATTAACAGTCATGGTCAATGATTTCTAGTGTGTAAAAGTGTCTTTTTCAAGCCAAAGAGGAATATTGCTGTCAAAACTTTCTTCTATGAACTTTGTCAATCTCGCACTACATTTACATTAATATCACTCACCTCCTGCTGCCCCTTCCCCTCCTCCCTTTATCCTGCTCATCAGCTCGCTGGGTTTCTGCATTCGTTTTTGGTGATGGGAAACATATAGACCTGCTGTCAGAAAGGATGTTTAATATCTGAGGGGAATCATTCTGAGGGGGTCTGCGATCTTACCAAATCTCTGCAGTTCACTGGTGACGGCATTACAAGAAACAAACAGCAGAACATTTGTAATAGTGATTTTAGTTGCTGGAGTGGATAGTGGAGTTACTGGAACAAATGTTTCCTTCACTTAAATTCCACACGCGACTCAGATTTCAAAAACACAACATTGGTTTTGTTTATCTGTGAGGCCGAGACAATATTCTCAAAGTGCTCTCCTGTAGTCAGCAGCAGCTCCTTCACTTCACCTGTACACACCTGCACCCATTGCACAGTGAGTGCTGGTGTTCCAGGCGTGGGAACAGACACCATCCCTGCAAATGAAAGCCACACACACACTACAGAAAATCCCTTTACTTGCCCTTTCACTTGAGAGTGACAGAGAGAGAGAGAGAGAGAGAGAGGGAGAGGAAATAAGAGAGAGAGACTGGTTTCCAGTCACTACTTGTTGTGTGTCTGGGGCTGTTACTTCCATCCCTTCCAGTCATCACACAGATTAATATTTGGCACCAGCGCCTGGAGACCTGACGGCTCAATGAGCTTGTTAGTGTAGCTCGTATCTGAAACTCTGTGACATGTTTCTGATTCAGTCAAACACAAATTCATTGTTTTACTGTCAGTTATTTTACACTCTTACCACCCACAGCCTATGTTGTCTTGCTAAAACCTTTAACTAATAGCTTAAAAGATAATTAGTAGTAGAAAATGTGATGTCCTAGTCAGAATCGCTCTGTTCGGTGTTGCTCCTCTCATTATTGTGTTTGATCAAGTTCTCTGTCTGTCTATACTTCAGAAATGCCTCTGGATCTGGCTGTAGTATTTGATAATAGTGACGGTAAAGCATTTCTGATTTTCTTTACAGTATCAGTCATTGTTCAACAAACTAGTCAGTTCCTCACTACACAATGTATTACAAGCAGCCCAGCACCAAACTCACCCACCTGTTAAGCTTGTTGTTAACCTGTCAAGATGATCTGAACGTGCCACTGTGTTTACACTCTTAAAAATCCAGCTGTCCATTTAAGTGGATGGAAATGCTAACAGTGCTATTTTTACCCTGATTAAAACATCTCGCAGCAGACAAAGGGAAACGGGTCTTTTTCACGCTGTAAAAAACTGATGGATGACAGATGTTACCCTAAAAAAAGATTGACCCCCTGCTTCACCTGTAATATGTCACAAAATATTTTAAAAAGTCATTTTCAATGTATCATTACAATTTGACTAGTTTATTGTATAAGTTGATAATATAGTTAATTTTACTCTGAGTATTTGGATAGGCGTGCTGTGATGATTAAGGCAGTGGTTGAGCCCAGGCTGTAAAAAGCTCCAGGGAAGAAATCCTGTCAGGATCACAGGCTCCCCTGCCTGCTATTTCGATTAGGGCTCAGATAATCTCGTCTATAAATAGGAATAGCTCTTTCTGTTTTGTGTTTTATGTATCACTTTTTATCGCCACAATAACCATCATAGCTGTAGTTTATGACTATTGCAGCCGAATGGCACCCTCAACCCCAGTAATCTTTGATGGCAGGACTGTAGCCCTCCAAACTTTTGTCACTGAGAAAAATTGAGGCAGATAGATAGAAGACAGCAGGGGCAGAAATGAAAAGGAATGTGAAGGATTAAACATTATTTCAAAATCATTTATGAGCACCTCTTACAGGCTGTGTAGGTGATTTGTTCCAGAGACATCTTTGATATGCTGGTTGAAAGTCTCTTCATGTCCTTTTAGCAATTACTAAGTAAAGTGGCCTAAATACATTTATACAAAAATTAATCTTCTGTGGAAGGCGCTGGACCACAAAATGTTCATCAAATCATTGAATTTGGTCCAAATGCAATGACAGGATGTCCTACTTGCCTGTCAGACTATGTATGTGGATCACATTCATGTGTATTGGAGGAGGCGTGGCTTTGGAAAACACTGAAGGGAGGGTGGATTGTGTGCTTTTGCGAGCCTCTCTGAAATTGCCCTCGCTATCTTTAAACTTCTGTCTACTAAGCGAACACATCAGTGTGCTGTATCTGTCTGAATGCTAATAACAGAACAGAAAGAAAAGCAGAGCTGCTCACGGTAAGATTCGGGTCAGGCGGGTCAGGAAGATATGATTGAGGAACAGTGACGGTAGTTCTGAGAACCAGCAGTGCAAATGAAGATGAAAAAATGTCTGCTGACACCTGCTGCAAAATGACCTGAAACACAGACCCTCTAATGAACAAGCACTAGAGCACCGAAAGCAACAGATCCCACAAGATTCACGAGCTCTCAGCATCTCACAGCTGTACCGTTTCAGAAGCCACTGTAGCGATTACATGTGTTATGCATTTGGAGAATGTGCTGTTATGCTATGTTATGTTTTGATTATTTGTATCATTTTTGATCATTGTATTAATGTTAGCCATATTACGGAAGTGATTAAGTGTGCTTTTAGGGAATGTTATGCATGTAACAGCAAAATGTGATATTTTTGTCATTGTGCTGTGATGTTTGTCTTCTGCTGTAAATCATTCCACTGTGTGCAGCACAAAGGCACATCTTAAAGTGAGCCTCCTGAAAATAATAAAGACAAAGTAACAATATAGTACCGTCAGGGGATGGAAGTCTACCATAAACTAAAAATAATAATACAGAGAGAGAGACAGAGAGAGAGAGAGAGAGAGAGAATGCACAGCTGTAGGTTGGTTGCCTTGGTACTTTTAAAGAAAGAGTAACTGGCCAGACTGGAATCATGGCCCAAATTTTGTTGCCACTTGTTTGTTTTCCGTGTAAACTCTGGCCTCCCAAAGCATTGCTAAGAAATTCCAATGATGTTCTTAGAGAGGCGGGCATCAGGGACCTTTGAGAGTGCCAGGGGACCTGTGACATGATGAATGGGTAGCCTTCAGCGTTATGGGGGATTAACTAAGATTAGATAACTTTTAAACGATCCCTTGCTCAATGTATAGGCAGCTCCTCTTTAGCCCATTTTTAGCTGCCCACCATTTTAATTACTTTGTTTAAACTAGGTTGGCCTGGGTTTAAAAAAAACAAGATTGGCAGGTTGGTGGTGATATGAAACGTTTGTTTAGTTGTGTGTGTATGTGTGAAAGAGAGAGAGGGAGAGAGAGAGTTTGGGGTATGCAGGTACTCCATTGATTAAATAGGAGTGCCACTTAAGATCCTGGAGAGAGAGGGTGCTGGGAAACATCCATCTCGCAGTACGACTAAAGCTCCTCTAATGATCCACTAGCACACTATAAATTA
>JAZGTI010014128.1:0-14332 GCA_036877585.1 Botia kubotai
GAAAAATCAGCCCAGGAATTAAATGCCACTAAGACAATCGTGCAATGATGCAAAAAGCTCCTGAGATGCAGCAGTGGGCTGAGGATCTGGCAACACGTTGGTCCCACTGGGTCACGGTTCCTTAGTTCTGTTAAACAGTTCCATCTGAGGGTGTTCAGCAAGGGTGCAGTCTAGGACCTCACTGCATTCTGCGGAGGTTTCGGGCTCTCACTGTGCGCATGGTGCAACATGTTTAAAGTCAAGTGGGCAGTTGGGTCCCTTCAGGAGCGACTACGATTTTCACTGCTGCCCACCAAAACCTTGCTGTAGAGTTTCTGCTGCTCCTCTTTGAAAACTTCTTTGACTTTCCCTCGTTTCAGACCGCCATCCCTGAAAACAAAGAAGATCTGAGCCAAACGTTCTTTCAAGTTAGAAAACAAAAGTCAAGCGGTCTCCCTGAAGACCTGGGATCAATCACTGTCAAGTCCTTTTACTGGAACTCACCATAACAAGTCAGCCAGGCCTCCCTTTCTAGCAATAGCTGCTTTCACTCGGTTGGCAAACTGCACCGCGTCCTCCCCTTCCTGAGCATATGGGCAAAACACTTTAAGACACAATGCATCATTTCCATGACACCAATTAAGCTGCAGAAAGCATGACGGTATTTTTCCGAACACTCCTTCCAGCTGCCAGTTTTACTTTGTTGGGTTCTTTTAAAGACAAAAACGTAATTACATAATTTACACTTAGAGAAACAAAACCTCACATAATAGTCTTAAAAATATCTTGAACTCACTTTTATAAACTCGTAGAGTTTGTCTATACATTGGGAACCAGTAGAAATGAGAAGTTCACATTTAGATGACTGTGTAAATGTGCGTGTCTGTGTGTGTGATCTCTCACCATGCGGCTCATTGGTGGAAGGTACCAGACGCTGCACACAATGGCCCAACTGCTCATCATGTGCAGAAGATAGTTCACCATCCCAAATTTACTGCTGTTCCAGAACGCGTCACCAAACCGAGGGTCATACTAAGAGCCGAAACATCAGAACCACCAATAAGAGCCATTTAAAAAACCCTGACCGTAACAATACAATATTAACACAATATTCAAGGAGAGAAAAGAACCAAAATGTATATTTGTACCTTTATGGCTACAGGGTAAACAGTACAGCCGATCTCAAAGCTTCCCTTTTTAAACATCATGACTGAGGTGTTGTTAATGCAGGTTCCTTAGGAAACAACAAGTCATTTTTCTGTAGCACATTTATTTCCGTATCAAAGAGTAATTCAATCCTGCTTTTGACACTCACCCTCTGGGAATATGAGGATGGGAAGCTTGCTTTTGTCCGCAACATGGTCACTTAATCTAAAAACAGAAGGTTGCGCTTTCAGTCACACGTCATCATTACCGCATCTGAATGCAGCTGGATGGGATAAATGTAGTGTTACCGTTTGGCCACCAGGTGTCGGTCTTTGACTTCAGACCTCTCAAACCAGATGTGAGGACAGGCCTTCACCATGGCCCTCTGAATGACCCCCATCAGACCACCATGCACCTGACCCACCTGATGCACACAGAGAAAAAACTAAATGAGTGCATGTTCTTTCTAAAAAACACAAATACACAAAAGCAAAACAAACATCACGCTACCATCGCGTAGCATCCGTCGCTGGCCAGAATGATCACGTCGATGGGAGACGTGTGATTGGCCACGCAAATTCCTCCATTTTTCGGCTTATTCTCACTGGAGGGTAAAGAGTGAAGAGGTCAAAGCATTGCGCAAAGCGTCATCATTTACCGAGCTGTCATCTCCAACCATCAGCAGTAATGCAGGTGTGTGAATACCTGTCGTGGTAGGTGATGATGGCAGTGAGGGCTCTCACACAGATGCGGTAACACATCAGATGAACCTTCTCGCTGAGATAGTTCTTCATCCTGCCGTGAGAGCACACAAATCAGCCTGACCTTCACACACACCATACACGTATACAAGCCGTGGGTGGTTGCCAGGGTGTTGCTATGGTGCGCTGTGTGGTTGCCAGGGTGTTGCTATGGCGCGCTGTGTGGTTGCCAGGGCGTTGCTATGGTGCGCTGTGTGGTTGCCAGGGTGTTGCTATGGTGCGCTGTGTGGTTACCAGGGTGTTGCTATGGTGCGCTGTGTGGTTATCAGGGTGTTGCTATGGTGCGCTGTGTGGTTGCCAGGGTGTTGCTATGGTGGCTGTGCAATAAGTTACAATGTCTCAGACCTTTAAACGAGTGTCATACCTTCCGTTTGGAAACAGGCCAATGATTGAGGTCAGGACCACAAGAAGACCGACACCAGTGAAGGCCAGCGTGACCCTATTAGGAGCAACAGAGACAAGAGCATGAAATTTAATTGTGACAGTGCTGAGCCTAATAACTAAATAGGTATATAGGCGATGTGTGTATCTGTTCAGCAAGACTGTAGTTTTGAGTGGGTAATTATTTAAATAGAAAGGGTCCATTTACCCTTGAGCCTTCAGCATCTGGCACCTGAAAGCTCATACAGTAAGTGCTGACAGTTTAAAACCGCTGACCTTTAAGGTCCAGTTTGCTTTTAAGGTTTGGAATCAGGTGCACCATTTCGCTGCAGGTGTAAACTGACCGCAGTACAACTCAGAACTATTAAAATACCATTAAAATACCATAAGACCCATTTGAACGCATCTACGGTCGTGTTTCATGTGAAAAACGTTGTTCTCATCTTCTCACCTGAGTGGCAGCAGAAACCCGTAACGGATCAGCACTCCGACCCCCCAGAGCGCCGTCAGTCTGGTGCTGATGTGTTGCGAGTTGTAGTTGCTGCGGGTCAGCAGGTTCCAGGACTCCAGCTCCTCCTCTGAAAAGCGCTTGGTCACCTCGTCGTCCACGATGCTCTCCACGCCTTTCCGGCAGAAATAGAAGATGTCCGACATGTCAAACTCGGACTCTGCGGCCCCGCCGCTCCGCCTCATCTCCTGGATCTCCTGCTCGAGGGACACGGGCTCTTTAGCGATGATGCCTGAGGGAGAGAACGGGAGAGGAACTCGATTTCATGGATGCTGGAGATGATGGTGGTGGTAACTCATGCGAATGATCTTTTCAGTGCTTCACCATTGCTGTAGGGTTTGTAGAGATGCTGATTCTTCTCTTTTGCTCCTCTCTCCATCCTGAAGGTCGCCCACTGAAGAAAAAAATGTATTTAAACATTGAATAATTGGAAGCTATGAGACTGTATATGGGTGCCATGGTGATATCAAATCATCTCATGGTTTCTTGTCACACTTGGTAACAATTAGTTACATCCTGTTACATTATTTTACATCCCTCTGTGACAGGCTGATCCAAGACCCCCAAGAGGTTGTCCCATGTTCCCTCTGGAAAAGACGAAGCTCGCACAGCTGTTAGAAGGACAGGAGAACATCTTTCAAACAGCCTTTGGGGAGCTATTGCCACAGAGACACGAAACAATGTGGAGGAGAGAACAGTCGTTGATCTGAGCGTTCCCACTGGGTTCTGGAGCTCAGCCAGAGTCCCTGAAAGCTTATCGTAATTTACATTCACAAACCGCAACAGCTGACAGTTTAACGGGCTTTTCACAGTAACAAGCTATCAGTAGTGACATCCAGTTGGAGAACGGACCGTTTTAAAATAGTTCTCTTCAACCTGGTGAAACCGTTGCGCAAAATCACCCGATTGTATGGCCTTTTTTGGAACTAAACCTCGAATAATACAAAGTTTGGCACAAACAGTGCCTCATTTAAAAACGGTGTTAAACGGCAGCATTTAACAAAATTTGGACAAAAAATAGACATAAAAATTCACGTCTGAGAGTATTAAAATGATTAAAACGGACTAGAGCTGCGTTGCTTAAAAGCATTGTAAGCCTAAGTATATCGTAGCACCAACGAGAAACTCAGCCCAGGTCAAAATAACTTTTACACTACAATAAATCTGATTTCCCTAAATGCATCTGACTTCCTAACACTAGCCATCAGTCTGTCTTCAACCAGTTGTACAGTACTTCATACAACACAGTACGCAATTACTGCAATACTGTCTACCTGCATGCTGTGTGTGTGTACAGCTGTGTATTTGTGCACTACACTGAATTTTCCCCCGTGGATCATTAGCAGATTCTGCAGAGCACGGACAGCAGCTGAGGACAGTGTTAAGAGGCAGCCATGCTCTCTGTGACAGTAAATAATGACTCGGGGAGATGGAGATGTCGCGTTCAGTATGGGGATGGAGTGAACAGTCAAGCTGCATCATGCTCTGCTCTTCACGGTCACATGACCTCATATTCTGAGAAAAGCTAGTCACTGGAAAACAGCCATCTGGAGTTTCCCTGGAAGTCTGGAGAGGGTCGAAATACGAGTGACTCCATCAGTCCAGATGGATGAGTAAAACTGCAGACATATGACATCATCAGACACAGTGGCCTTATATGACAGTGGCACAGTGAGGTCTCAGATCGTACTACTTTTTGGCGCCGTTTTTTGGCGCCCTGCACGGGTATACGTTACACACTAAAGTTAGTTACAGGATGCAACTGACCACCAAGTCTGAGCAGAACTTGCTATGAATTGTTTGTTTTCGGTTCTTGAAAACATAAAGGCTGTCGATCTCACTGATCATCTAAGCTAAACCGAAACTTTATCACACATGTGGGTGACAAATTAACATACAATGAGGAATAAGACACTTGTGGTATTAATTCTCACACTGAAACACACATTTAAACACCAGCATGAAACCACATTAACAGCCTCACTCACGCATCATCTTCATCTTAGGGGATAAAAGAATAAACTGAGGCAGAGTCAATCTTGCAAACTCATCCACTCCATCAATCTGTTCTATTTTTAGCCTCTGGCCGCCTCAGATACAGACTTATACAGTGAGATAAAGCAGTTTTGGACCAAACCTCTAAACCTGATGTTTCGCTATTTATAATGCGAGATCATAAGACTCTTAATGGACAGGGAGAAGATACCGTAAGCTCACCTCAAACAGCTTGAGCAGAGACTTCATATACAGTCGGCGAATCCCAAACGAAACGCCGAGGATGGCGGGCACAATGATGAAGACCAACAGAAGAGTACACCACACTGTAAATGAGATGCCCAGGAGCATGCAGATCAGGCTGTCGAACGGAAGCAGGTAGGATTCCATCTTGACCGAGACGTTGCAGGAATTCAACAGAGGTACCCCGATTACATAAATACAGACTGCTGGACTCAGAGCCTCAATTTAAGAAGCCTACGCTGAAATAACGCCTTCATGAGCACATGAAAAACAAGTATTTATGCTTGGATTAATGTCCATGAAGCTTTAATATCTTATCTGGAACACGCGCACATGGTCTCCTGCCATCTCTGACAGACCTGCAAAAAGAAAGACACAAACACATATCATAAACTGCAACTACCTGCAATTAAATATTATTGGATTTAACAATAAATAAACCGATGCGTCCTTTCCTACTGGGGTGATGGGCTAAAGAACTATATTATATGAATGATATAATGTATTTATATGGACACTACACGCCGAGCTATAATGAGGTATAATAACTATACTATATACTAACTACAGTATAAACAGATGCCTCACATACTAACAGCCACAAAACTATATCCGATACTACACACAAAACACGTGTATTTATCTTATTATCTAAAACTAATAATATTTTTATCATACCCTAATCGTCAATTGATAACACCGAGTTTGGAGGAAACAGTATTTGGTATGCAAATGTTACTGGACCGACGCTAATACGCTAATCAACATGGTTTTATTTAACCACGTAATTAAACGGCCAATCGTCTTAATGTGTATGACAGCCGCTATGAACACTCACCTATTTCCCGGCAACAGCGTTTAAATGCTAAACTTCCTTCTCCGAGAACTACAAATGCGATATTTCGACATCGCGAACAGCCGCCGCTGTTGTTGTTATTATGCAACAAATTTAAGTGCCTCAGCACCGCGAGGCACGGCTGCCGCGACTTCCGCTTCCGGTGGGCTCGGCTGCTTCCCCATTGGCTGAGAAACGAGCGTTTGTCCCTCCTGCTGTTTTTCCACGGCGTTCTGTAAAGATTGCTGATTCTAGGTCAGTTTCTAATATTTGCGTGTCATCACTAATGCCATGTTGTTGTTTTTTGGCATACCAACAAAATTTGTTTTATTAGCAGCGACATGGCGCTTATCAAATGTTTCAACAAATGAATTTCAGCAAATTATTTATAAACAAATTGGGTAACGTCAATGTTCATGAAATTGTTAATGAACAATTTCAATAACCGATCACCAGTAATAAGCCTATGCTTTATTTCTGCAAATTAAAGTGTATTAAATTAAAGTGTTTTTAATTATTGTTGTGTACTTGGAATAGAACCGCATGGACAAGGTTGCAAGTACACACCCGTAAAACCAGCTGTGACCAGATGCGGGTGCTGAAGCTCTACAGTTGAATACATTTCATACAGGTAACGGGTACTTTTGGCATAATGGCTGTGTATCCAGTTCATTACGTTGTAAATAAAACCATAAATATGTATTTAGATGTTATAATATTGTTAAGTAATTAAACATAAACACGACAAATGTTAATACTTATGTGACTAAATAAACCAATTCTGTGTTTGTGATATTGTTTAGTTTCAGTGTTTAAGGAATACAACGAGATAAAACAGAAGCAGTTGAACAACACGATGCTTTAATAAAATCTACAAAAAGTTGTTGCTTTGGCATGCAAGAATAACTCGTAAGAGACAAACCTGAACACACACATGTAAGATAACAAAACAGACTGAAACCCAGTTTGCATATACACACATAAACATCCCTCTCTCTTTCTCTCGCTCGCTCTCTCACTCTCCTCTTTCTACACAGTCTCAAGTACAGAATTAAGATAAAAGATGCTTGTTTAACATTTCAACACATGACAAAACTACACAAAACTGAAAGAGGTTTCTGGTCTGTATCGACGGCTGATTGCATCAGCTCTAGTTTTCATGCAGAACATTGTGCAAACCCGGGCAAATAAATAAATACGCTTCATTTTCATGGCAAGAGTTTCTCTACAGTTCAAAAATATATACACATTTTCAAACATACAGTAGTGCATAGTACAGTAAATAGCAAATGATCAATAGCAAAGATTTTTTTTCCAGCATTTCCCAGTTAACGTCGATTTTGCATTGATATATAAAATAAATTATTTGTGAGTATAATCTGATATTTCACAGGCTACTATAAAAACAGCCAGAGTTTCTTAAAGGGAAAGTATATACTCTCATACTAATCTTTACAAATATTAATAAATAGCTTAAAATATGAGCAATGTTATTGCAATTGGTCTGTGGCACTCCACTTTCATTAAGCAGATGTGACTCAGGAAGTACAGAAATACACAAACTGATTGGTCGATCAATCAGTGTTTTGAAGCACCACCATCAGATCACAGCATCAGCAAATTCCTCCATCTCCACTGTTGACCTTCGGGCTTCATTAAAGCAGTTCGTGTTCTGAGGTCAAAGTTCATGTTCCAGATGTTCCTCTAGTGAAGCTGCTCTTGTTTCCTCTTCGTTTTTCCTCACCTATTTATCTCCTCCATCCTCTATTTTTCAGAACTCAGGAAGTCCAGATCGTGACGTGTTCCGTCCACCTTCGTCTAGCGAGACATCATACGCACAAATTCTGAGGAAACGCCAAATGTTGTTTTAGCTCAGCACAAAATATTCTCAATGCATATGGCTTGCATTGAGTATGCTTGAGAATGTCTACACGTAGCACGTTGTTATTTTAAAATGCGCAGGTTATGTCACATAAATACTTCTGATAATCTAATAATGCCTAACCTAACATTGATGCTTGTGGTCATTTCCATATATTGATTCATTACTTGCTTATATATCATGAAATATGCTTATATATCTCACCTTCAAAGTCAACATGTCCATCTCCATTTAAATCGATGTCTTGTAGAATGTCCTCCAAGTCTCTGTGGCCCACCTGCTGGAAAGAGAATCAAGAGAAGGTTGTGGAAAATCTGATGCCAGCAACAAAGCTTTGATATGCCTGCTGTGACATCACCTGCTGCCCAAGCAGTTTCTTCATGGCCTCTCTTAGCTCTGCCGTGCTGATCTGGCCGTCTCCGTTGGTGTCAAACTGAGAGTCAGACAGCAAAATAATTCTGTTAATGGGAGAATCAAGTATTCCTGAGCAGGTCTGGATCCGAATGGTCCTGCTGTGAATGACATTAGCCATTCTGCAACTTCCCAGTGAACAATTTTAGGTTGTAAGAATGTTTCCGTAACATTTTCATTAAACAACCAAAAATGTTAAACATGTTGTTTTGAAAGTGTTTAGGACTGTTCAAAACATCCAGTTTGTTGTATTAATGTTGTTGCTATTTTTCTGTTAATGTTATTGTTATTTCTTATTGGTTATAAGAACGTTAATCAAACATTTTTAAATTCTGTAACGTTTTTAATAACATTATAAGAATGTTCCCTGTTGACATGCAGTTTCTTCACTCATAGCATCACCTGGCACCCCTCACCTCTTTGAAGGCATCTCTCAGTTCCTTCACTCCAATCATATCTGCCGTCTCAGCCAGAAGTTTGGGGCCCATCAGCTCTACAAAGTCCTCAAAGTCCACATGTCCCCCCACTGTAAGACATAACACATTTAGTCTGTGTTCCAAATCATAGTGAGCTGCCTTCATAGGCAGCATGTGGATTATACAGATATTTATATATGTTCCAATACTGAAAACTACTGCTAAAAATAATTCGATGTAATTAAACATGGACTGTTTTACCGAATCATTTTATTGTTACAGTATCACATTGTTAGCTTAGCTCAAGGATAGCTAACAAGGTTTTGAAGAGAGTCATGATGTGAATGTAGAGATGCTGAATAATACAATGTGTTGCTCACGGTTCATGTTTATCTGTTGGCTCAGTTCAATGAGTTCCATCTCTGTAGGCATGTATCCCATAGTTCTCATGCAGTTCCCCAGGTCCTTGCAGCCAATAAAGCCGTCTTTGTCTTTATCAAACTCTCTGAAAGCCTCTCGTAACTCTGTGAAGATAAAAAGCAGCACACGCTGAGACAGAAGGCGAGTGGAGAGAGAGTTGTTTTATATAACAACCGGTTCACTCGTGGACTCGTATGACTTGAATACATATATTGACGAGAAGCGCTTACGAAGCACAACACTGTTCTGTGAATGACCAGAACATTTAACCAAATACGTCATTCCAGACCCCGGCTTTTCTGAATGACAACAATTTAAAATAGCAGAGCTTACACCCAGCTAACAGGGAACGTTCTCAGAACGTGGTCTAATGTTCTTGAAAAGTTCTGTCAACGTTATCAAAAGCGTTCTTGCAGTAATGTTAGAATAGTAATAGAACGTTTTAAAACATTTTTATAACCAAGCAATAACGGTACAGCTGGACGTTTGGAATGTTCCTAGAACTTGCAAAATAACATTTTTAACATTTTTGTGACGTAATGTAAACGTTAGGGAAACGTTCTTACAGACTAAAATTGTTAGCGGAGTAAGGCGGCAGAACAACAGTGCTAGAGCTTTAGGAAGAACTTACCATCCATTTCCTCTGGTCTCAGCTCTCTGTTCTGCAGACAAAATACAACATCATCAAAAACAAACACACATTTCTATTCTGTGTTTTGCTCCACTGATGACACGAGCAAATCTTCCTCCACCTGTTACTTCATTCAATGCACCAGGTTGTTTAGCAGAAGTCGTACAGTCGCACGATGAACAACGATTACAGTGAAAATGTAAACGTTTAATTGAGTTGTAAATTTGATCTTTTCATTTGGATTAAGTGATTTGGAACAGCACACAGACACTGAGGATTGATCTCTCGTAAGCAGCTGAATCTGCAGGTTTTTCCTCCTGGAAGAATTCAGTCACATGACCTTGAGCCAAGCCCCCCGCTAAGGCTAACAGAGGCAGATTCATACAATTTGTATTTGAACCCAAATCACGTAGCGCATCGTTATTTATGAACAACCGCACGATGTCTGCACCCTTGTGCACGATGTCTGCACCCTAACATGTGTTCATGTTATGTTAGATATAATATTAATTACCGTCACCTGTAATGTACAATCAGTCATTATCACGATGACACAAGACCATAATATGCAGGGAATATATGATCGCTGTGTGTTCACTGCAAGAGATATTTGCTTGAACATATGTGTGTGTCCAGACTTACGTACAGCCTGACGGCTCTCAGCGAAGCCCTTGCGGAGAAAGATGCACGCGGGCCCGAGAACATTGTGCATGTTTGTCGAGTTCTCAGCCAAAGCCGCCCGGGTCTCTCCAGAGGTGACCCCTTCATCACACGCCTGCACTGCTTTGTAGCTGCGCTTGCGGTCCTGCGCCCGGCCACCGCGTCCCAGTGGCCCCGCGGCCGGAGAGGGAGCGTGGGGGTAAAGACACAGTTAGAAACCAGCACATCGGTGGGACGCGGATGGTAGCGCAGATAAATGTCAGTCAGTACACAAGTCAGCGGTCAGTTCAAATGGTCAGTTCAAAACTCATATCAGACTGTATGAAGACAGCAGGAAAACACAGCTAAGCTTCACCAGAATTACAAATCACGTATATATTGTATATGAATATATTAACATTAACTAAGATGAATAAATCCTAAAAAGTGATCAAATTTAACTCCTTGTTGTCCGGTGTTTCCCAACATCAATGCATTATCTATAAACTTCCTCTGATTTTAGGGATACAGTATATTCAAGGTCGGTATTTGTTCTGTTTAACGCGGAACAGTGATAAAATCGCACCATTAAGACAATGATTATTTGACAGTAACGCTCTAGCAAAGAACGCTGAGCCAGGATTACACGTCCTACTTCAATCTCGACATGCCAGATTTGCCTTTTATTCCTCTTCCCTCTGAGCAACTGACTGAACCTTTAAGATCAGATATCATTCACACTGAGTAATTCGTCCCCCGATAAAACACTGCGCTTTAAACATTTCTAAAGCAGATAGCGGTCCTCCGCCTGCGGTTTCATCCCTGTCGTGTTTTTACAAAAGAAACTCGTCCATCATGGGCGCTGATGTACAAATGTGAGGACAGCGGTGATGACGAACCGCTCGGAAATGATACAATAGCAGATCCTCGAATAACCCAGAGGAGAGAAAGTATAGAGAACTTGACAGACCAGCTAACAATCTCCGGTTGCAACATTTCCTTTAAGTAACAAACATGTTATTTTGAATGTTCCATTATTGTTATTATTGTAAAACAGTCTTTTAGACGTCGCATGGATGTTATTGCTTGATTATAACATGTTTTAATTCTGTAATGTTTTTAAAACGTTCCACTAACACCTTAAGAATAACGTTTTTGACGTTTAGGGAATGTTAGTCAATATTCAGAGAACGTTCCCTATCAGCTGGGAGAGCAGTAAAACTCGACTGCTCATCTCAGGGAGAGCTTATGGGGATGAGTATGAAACCAGTCAGTCAGCACAATATAATGACCAATTAGCTGAAAGAGGTGGAGAGCGTACAAAACATAACACACACACACACACACACACAGAAACACACGTATATGCTGAATCTCTCTAATTAAAGACAAACTCTTGGGTTAATTAAAGAGTGGAACAGCATCATCTAACCTAAAAAACATTCTTAACTCCCATGATGCTTGTTTCAAAGACGGTTTGGAGATACATAGCGACCATAAACGTTAGTATTTATGTACAGTGATTAGCTTTGACATTCAGATTACTTTAAAAATAAACGTTTCATTCCAGTTTTCATATGTCATCACTCCCCCCACATCTTCATGATTATTGCTAATGATCAATGAGTTTCATTTCATCTGTATTGTTATTTGTATGTTTTTTAAAGTTAAAATGGAATCAAAATGATCTTTTAAGATCTTATTGTCTGACTGTGTTCTCCTGTCCACCACATGCTAGCACAGTAATCTGTATCCAACTACGAGCAAAGATTGGTTGCACATGTACGCAGTGGCAGTCTAATTTAGCTTTGTAAACTGATTATTATTAAAAGCAAAGCCTGCTATTACATCATGGTAGCACTGGCCAAAGCATTACCCAGCTAACCATTTTAGTCTGTAAGAACGTTTCCCAAATGTTTCCATTGAGTAACAATTTGTTTTTTGTTTTGAAAGCTCTAAAAATTGTGAGTGTTCAGTTTTTTATTAATGTTATTGTTATAAGAACATTATTCAAGCATTTGTTAATTCTGTAACATTTTAAAACATCCCATTTAAGAAACAACTTAGGAATAACGTTTTTGATGTATATGATCTATGACGTTAATAAAAGTTCTACGGACGTTACTGCTAGAACTTATTTCAGAACTTTGAGACAAGGTCTATTCGTCGAGAATTAGCATTATGTTACTGTAAACAGTACCTCTGTGTCGCAGTACACTCCTGATTTCTGAATTACTATTAATTCATAAAAATCTCTGACAGTCCGTCAAACACAGTCGAGGTCTGGGTCCACACTTACACACACACGTGTGTTTGTGTGTTTTTTTATACACACAAACACACATACAAATGCACTAACACACAGCACGCTAAGCATACAGCTAGCAGAAAGTGCTTCTTACCTTCTTGGAGAAATTCTTGAGCGGCGATTTAATGCAGTTTCCCATAATAAAGTCCCTGCTGCTAATTTTGCGACTGCAAAAGTCAGAGTGGCCGCATGCACGTGTGTGTACCGCTGCATGTGTGTGTGTGTACCCACAGGTCTCCATGCATGGATTACAGCTGGTGAGATGAGGTTTGCGGGCTTATCTTCTAGGCAAGATGGATTTGGGGAGGAAGAAAGATGATCCAGAGGTGATGATGCAGGACGTCAAGGTGACAGCGAGGGAGGAGAGGAAACAGAGAGAGGAAATGGAAGGAAAAAGTGGAAAGAGGGATTAAAATAAGGAGACATGATTCTTAGTGTGAAGGGCTAAAAGAGAAAAGCCAAGATTGCTGGTTCACTTGCTCTCTCTCTCTCTCTCTCACCCTCCTTTTCGCTCTCAGTACCCTTTTTTTACCCATTACCTCTGTCTCTCACTCTCTCTCTCTCTCCCTCCCTCTCTCTATCTCTCAGCTGCTCAGTTTTAAACTCGTCCGTCCAAACATGGCAAAAACAGACAAAGCGGCTCGTACGGACGAGCGTATCACCTTCCCTCGAGCGAGATGCTGGAGACACTAATCCAAACACGCGCACACGCATGCACGAGCGTGTACGAGCACAGTCGATTACACGCATGCGGTTGTGGGGCTATGGAGCTAAAAATACCACATGGTTTATAGTCATGCTGTCCAGCTACGTGGGGGCAGTGTCAGAATACAGACGGCAGAACCACAAAAGGTGGCTGTGTGAAGGTGAGGGGGGGCCGCACCAGGCGCGGATGTACCTGGGCTGCCAAATCACAGTTTATTGTCCTGTCACTGCAGGTTGTGTACAGGAAGGGGAACAGAAAGCCCGTCCCAAAATTCACCTGCTGAGCCGCCACTTGTGTCTTGTCACTTTGTGTTTGGACCTTTTAGTAATTATTTTATGTTTTTTAATTATTTTTTAATTATTTAATGCATTCCATGTCATAAGAAGGAAAATTTATTAACGAGATTTCTTTAATATCTCATTGTACGTCTCACTGTACCCCAATAAGATCAAATGTAGTTTTAATGTAGACTTGTTTTTGTTATTTATTCATTTATTTATTTTTGACTTTTTCATTCATTTCTATTTGTGTTTCTCGAATTGAAGCGTGACAAACATTTTTAGGAGAAACATACGAGACAAAGATGATGAAAGCTGTGATGGAGCAACCTCCCAGGAACCTCTGTGTGACCTTCAAGCAACCTCTGCGTCCGTCAGTATCACTGTTATATCCACATCCAACCTCCCTCGTTTACTTCTCTGCTGATCTTTTTGGGTTACTCATGCATGCCTCTCTCTCTCTCTCTCTCTCTCTTTCTCTCTCTCTCTCTCTCTCTCTCTGTTGGTGAGGATGATTCATCACAATGAAGTCGGCCTCATCACCGGAGGCTCATTGTGAACTTCAGAGCACATCAGAAATCAGAACCCGGCGCCGTCCGCTCTCATAATGTCAACTCAGTGAGAGAACGCTCACAGGAGCGCAGAACCTCACTTGCACGCATGCGCGTATCAAACAAGTAGCGAATACACGCTTAGACTCTCTCAGGGAATGTTCTCTGTTGCCTAACATTCTCTAAAAGTTATCTCAAGGTTATCAAAAAACATTCTTTCAGAAACATTAGTGAATCTTTTT
>JAZGTI010014129.1:503-14332 GCA_036877585.1 Botia kubotai
CAGCATGCTGAAAAGCTTCATTGGATGAGCAGCAGTATTCTGCCATCAATCAAATTCACTGTTCAATACACAGTCTTATCCAATGACCTCATGTGGTCGAAACGGATCATGAATTATAAAACAAATAAATCTTGAACAGCAGGACCTTGAGAGGCTCCTTTCTTGCTTTTGGGGGACGAGGGGGGGGTGTTTATGTGACGTTCATCCATAGGGTACCCATATATGGAACTGCGTTTGCTGGTTCTGCTGATGACAGCCAAGAGTGATTTAACATGCAGCAAAAAGGGGCTGGTTTTCTGAGTAGCCGCGGGTGACTCAAGCTAATTCTTGATCTACTTGGTGAATAGCTATACACCTTACATTCATATTTATGGCAAGTGACCTCATAAAACTGTGAAACTGTGTTGTTTACATTCATTTGTTTACAGCATACTACAAAAAGCATACTGCAGTACAAGTCATGTCAAATGATCGAGTACAGGCTGGGTTTGGGCTTCAGTAAAGCCCATGCAGACCTCTAATCTATTAAAGAATTGTGCACGTAGTTTCCCTTAGGCTCAAAACACATATGTGTTCATAGGTACTTCTATGTTTAAGTTACAGCTAGCTAGAAATGCATCAGCGCATTTCCTAACGCAATACAAGTATGTTGCAATTCCAGTGCGGCAATAAAGTAAACGATTGTCTTTTCTTTTAGGTCAGCTGCCAAGGTGGAGTACGTTCAAAGACAATCTTGCTGAGCAAGTTAAAGTCGGCATGCTTTTGCTACAGTAGCTACCTGAAAAATATTAACAACACAGACATCTGACGGTAACTCAATCGCCCCTTTGACTACGAGGATTTGTCACCACCACATGAAGGTATGTTAGGAATGTGCAACAAGAACGTGCATTTGCAATTTACTGGTCCAATAAAACACACACACACTGATTTGTGCTTTAAATGAAGGGGTTCATGATTAGCAACCTACAGCTAAACACACATTTATTGCATCACTTACACAATATTACTGAGACAACACAAGGGAAACTAACCTGACTTAGTATACAGAACAAGAACATTAGTTCTGGTCCTGAGAAGTTTCTTGAAATCCTTGTGATCGTTGACTTTTTCTATGAGTGGAGACACCTTCACTGCCTGCAGAGCAGATAACGCTGTAACCTGGGGAGGAGAGAGAGACAAAGGCGGAGATCATCGTTTTTCACTGTCAAGGCCAAATATCAAGCAGTTCAAAACAATAAGCACAACTGTGTGATAATACCATCGCTGCGCTTTTGTGAATCACAACAGTGTGACAAACCAGGATGATATAGAGCAGGACTGGCAGCAGCTATTAAAGACAAGAGTCAGCATCCCAAAGAAATAGTTACATCACATCAATATAGCCTCTACTGTTATTTTTGGGGTGCGCTGGCCCTTTAAGAATTCATAAGCATCCATTTTTTTTTATTTATTAGTATTAATGTATTTTTATATGTAATTTTTAATGACACATTTTATTTGCAATGCATGTCTCACAACAGAGATACACATCTGAAGGAGAGCGAACATTCTCGCCACGAAACTCTCCATCACGTCTCACGACAGCGGCGTGTCATTTGGAGTTTGGATGGAGCTGAGCTGATAAGGTGACAATTGATAAAACTCCTGTCATTTAAAGCAGAGGAAAATGACAAGCGCAGACAGACCCTGACACAACGCAGACAGTAACCCAACCTATCATATTTTCTGATCTTTTCCATATGCGCACACACACTTGATGAGGAATTACACAGCCACAGTGAGGGGAAATGACACTTTCCGGACAAGATCGATCAAATGTTACTGGCACTTAATACGCTGCTTTCAGTGTGAACAAAATGGATGAATGTAGAGTTTTATTATTTTTACATACCAGACATTGAGAAACGTACATAGAGAAGCAACGATGGTAATGCACCATCTTTTAAAAGTTAAATTGTTAAAGCTGCAATCTGTAACTTTCGCCTCTCTACCGCCACCACTGCTTAAAACACAAACCAGCATTTTACTTCAGCACTTATGTTGAAGTCAAATGAAGCAAAACTGACATTTCACTGTAAATCTGACCTGACAGATTATTATTATTATAAACTTATCGTTGGAAATCAGGATAATGTAAGAATCTGTCATGTCATGCTCAATAATCGATCTTTGCTCATTTTTAACCCAAAAAAGTTACGGATTTCAACTGTGAACTATTAGAAAAATGTATAATCCGTAATTGTGACTACAAATACAGAATCTCCACGAGTGAAATCTGCAAACATCTCTACAGAATCAAAACAGACATTTAAAGGGAAACTGCAGAAGCAGAACAAACGGTCTTTCTCCGCCTGAAATGACTGTTTAATTCTGTGGCATACGTTTCACTTCCTGTCTGTGTGAACACACTGGGGCCAGCAGAGTGGACAACCTGTGCCGACTGGGTGACATCCCCGCGGCCCGGAGCCACAGGAGTAGCGTGTGGAGGTGACAGGCGGGGCTAATTAAAGTCCAGCAAAGCCGGACAGAGCTGAGAAATCACACCTTCACTCACTTCAGCCGCGGCGACATGGAGCGCAGACACTGTGATGCATTATGAAGGCATGTCAGAGCAACTCAGTGAAAGTGTGAAAGGTTCACCTTACTTGCTGAAGTCCACTAGTGAAGTTTAAAGGGGTCAATCAAGTCCCTTTTGAAAATCAAACTTTCCTTTTGATCCAAAGACTTCAATCAACGGCTAAAACACACTGTTTAACTGACACTGCCATCGCTTGCAGAACTTCCTCCTCGGTTTGCTGAAATAACCTCTTTATAAGGTTCTGGAACATTCTGATGGACCCGTACATCTCCAGCTGGGTTATAACATATGATTTGTCTACGAGTTGTCAGTCTTTGTGGATGACACTTGCAGCAGAATATGGATACATAACTATAAATGTCTCAATGACAAATTTAATTTTATTTAAATTCCACAATAAAGACCACAAAATACTTAAATACTTTGTATTGTCTCAAAAATCGAGAAGGTAACTCACCTGTGAAACAAGTTCAGGTGTCTCACAACGGGTTATGAACCAACTCTGTGAACCATTTTTTTTACCCACAATGCCAACTGTTTTTACTTCAACAGTGAAGCACTGTAAAAATCACCACTTTAGGAGCATTTATAATACTAAATGAAAAACAATATACTTTATATTACGAGAGAAACCCAGAGTAATACTGAAACTATGATATACCCTTTAAAAACTTCACCTGCTAAACACAATGACCTACAGTATAGTCAGGGTCAAAGCATAAAACATTGAGGCTTCTTTCTACAGACTCCTTCATCAGTGAACTAAACGTACGTGTAGAGCCGCCATCTTTTATGCTAGTAACAAAGTAATGTTTTATGCTAGTAAAGTTTTATGCTAATAATAAATTGGTTTTTAGTAAGTTCTGCTCTGTGAATGTTACATCATATAATTAATATTCATGAGACAAGCTGAAAAGGTTTATAATGTGCTCCATACACTTTCCCTATAAGCTCTACACATCTACCTACTGTAATCACACAAAAAGTACAATTTAACTCACATTTCAAACCTTACTGACCCCAGAACCCATAAAAGCATAAAACCATACAGTCAGATAGGACAAAACGCAGAGACATTATAAAAGCAGGCTTATCTTTTCTCAAACGGCCCATCTTTAAAACTGAAAACGTACAACGAGACAACGGCAGCATTCAAGTCCATTCAGAGACAAAAGAGTCACTGTACAATGTCTATTCACATCAGTATTCCGACCCTGTTTGGTGCACCACCTATTCTCCAGGCATTCAGTTCAGACCCGACAGTCGACCAATAGAATGGGCCCATTACTGTCTGGCAATCGTCATGTCCTGTACCTGTTACAAAGACTTCCATTTGGCTTTCTCTGAACATTGGTGTTCGACGTGGACATTATCCAAACAATGCCAGCGCTTTCACAAAACTGTCACCGTTATTATCATCATCCCTGGAACAGCACTGAGGGACAGGCCTGCTCGTTTCAAGTCGATCAATGCCAAGTAAAGAAAACAGGTTGGAAAAACTGCCTGCTGTGTGGAACTATTCCATCTGATGGGCTGCTACAGCTCGGGCGAGTGAGGAGAACATGCACAGAAGCAACATGGGGATGGAGGAACAGTTTTCTGTATAATACTAGCTTAGTCTCTTTGTTGCTGCTTTCTGGAGAAAGTCCTTGTGGACTTTTCAACTCAACAGGGATAGTCTACAAATCATTAACTAAACATTCTTCGCCAGACAAATATAACAGACAGTAGCGGCGTGCCGAAAATGTTTCTGTCCTTTCCTTCTATTAAAAGAACTGAAAAAATTAATTAATAAACTAAAGGAAACTGTGATTTTAGTGTAAACTTGTAAAACTTCAGAGTGCATGACATGGAGAATGTGCAGCCCTGCTGGGAAGAAGCCCAATGCTGGTTATAGTACAACTCTATGAAAACATCTTACGTGTGATATTTTCAAACATATCTGAAGGCAACAGTTGACATTAGGGAAAGAATTTACCCGGAAGTTACAAATCATCATTTACTCCTTTAATCCTTCCATGAAATGACCGTCAAGTCGAATCAGGTTTATTTGTATAGTGCGTTTAAAAATACATATCACTTGAAAGGAGCTTTACAGCAAAAAATGACTTTCAAGCAAGCGAGCCATAGGCGATAAGAAAAGCTTAATTCCTATTTTAGTGAGGCAAAATGTCTAAGCATCTGTTTTTCATACAATAAAAGGGAATAATGACGTACAGTATACAGCCAACATAAAATAACAAATCATACAGGCGTTTTTTATAGCGCTCGTTTGGTCCTTTTACAGCTTGGTAGTGTAAATAATAATCTTCCACGTGTATGAATAAACAGAAGGTCATACATTCTGAGTAACATCTCATATATACATATATACAATCATATAACATACATGTTTGTGTTGTCTTATGTATGTACATGTATGCATTGCAGTGGCTGCGCACTAAGGCTTTCAGTAAAGAGGACACCTGTCCACAGCACGGGACACGTTTTGCACAGCATGGAAAAACTGCAACACATAAAATGATCTGTCATGCATATCATCTCAAAAACATCTCACTTAATCAGCAGCGTAATCTGTCGTTGCACGCGCTGCGCATATCATAAATCTGCTTCGTAAATGCGTCTCATTTTCACTTTGAGTGCCTCACTGATTCAGCACAAATCGCTTGAGACCAACAACACCCCCCTCGTCCCGCTGACCCCAACAACACAAGGGGCTCTAGACCTGCAAAGCTGACATGCACTATTCACAAACATGAGGAAATGAGTCCACAGCACCGAATGCTTCATGAAACAGTGAATCCATGAGTCAAACATTCCTACACACTTGCCCAGACAACCACGCTGAATGAGTCGCTGTAGTTTGAACAGAGATGCCATCACAGCTAAATACAGTATCTCCTTCCAAATGCCTGTTATCACGATTAACAGATTTTATTCATTGCACTGACAGTTGACTGGAGGGAAGAACAGGGAGCAGAGAGACGTTTCACTTCCCCTCCTCCCAAACCATCACAAAGTCCCTACAGTTAGGGAGAGCACCTTTGTTTGCCATGGCAGGCGCAAAACAGGATGTGAGGCAGGAAAGCATAATGCATAATGAGAGGTGACTGACAAGGCGGAACCGCTATTAGTCTGTGGTGTTGAGTACGTTGTCCATATTGATTTACAAAGATTTTGTACAACGGGGTGATGTACCTTAAACTGAAGCTAATTAACTGGGGTTAATTACATCTAAACCTTACAAGCTCATTTCTGTCCTGTTCACCTAAGAGAAGCAAAACAAAAATACATACGAATTCTAAATGATACTTTGTTACAGTGTATATATATATATATATATATATATATATATTCAACACGCAAGCTTCAAATTATAAAGTTACAGTGAAACACTGGTGCAACATGACGGCTACAATCGTTTAACAACACATCTGATACGATGCATTAATTGACAGCAACATGCATTAAAAGAATTAAAATGCAGTGTTTTCACGACGATGCATTTCATATCACAGGTCCGTTTTGGTGTTGTTGGTATGGGTTTGTTCCCTTGTGCAAAGCGAACCGTACAATTGCACGCAGGGGCGTATCCGCCGAAACACAAGCCCCGAGAACTTTAATAAATGAGACTTAATGATCTGATTCATCTTTAGTGTGTGCTTGTGTCTCTTTCTGTCTCTCTTCTGCTGTCAACTTTGAGCCACGGCTGCAAGAGAGACAGAAGATCGTCCCTCTTTTCCTTCGCTTTCGTCTTACGCCAAATATACCACAACTGTCCGACGGGCCACTTTCGTAATAACGATGATATAAAGCCATGAATTTATTTTGAAAGACTCACCAGCGATAAGATCAACAACATTTCGATCTGTCTCCTACGACTCCCGCATCGGTTCCAAGAAGCCATGATGCCGCTGCCACGTCTGGCTGCGCAGGCGCAATCCGTTTTCCTCCAAATCCCTGGAGCACGCAATGCTTCTCAGGAAATGTAGTTTATGGTGAGATGTAGTTCTCAGAAGGCCGTAAAGTTATCAGGCCTGCACTGGACACGCCTGTGATTTGTGCATGTTAAACGTGTGGGACTTAAGCGCATGCAAATTGCATTTAAGCAATGCAGGGAAAGACAGTTTATGCAAAAGAACCAAAACAAGAGATGCCGAGCGTAACACATACGCGGTTTATTAGGCGCGTTATGAAGCGAGATTGAGGCGTCAGAAACAAATGACAAAATTATAAATTAATGCTCAATAAAATGTTATTATTATCAGACTAAACTATTCTAGGCAACATTTTAGGCAAACTAAACCAAGTAATATAATTAGTTTGAATTTTAATTCAGAATTGACAGTCGGTGGTCTCTTATGTTGAGACAGCTATGGTACATTTTTTTAGTTGTATATATATATATTTTTTAAATCAGTCAAAGGTAAGTTCATCAGTATAGCACAGCTGTTATTTTTATTAATTTGTTATTTGTGCCCCGTTAATACGTTCGTTTTGGCAACACTTTTATTCAACAGGTATCTAAATATTGGTTATTGCATTAGATAACATGAATTAACGAGCAACATAACTTTACAGCGTTTGCGTTGGTTAATGTAAGTCAATTTAAGTACAGTTGTGCATTGTGCGTTTATTATGCATTAGATAATGCTAATAGACGTTTAATTTGAAGTAGCAGTAAGTATTAAAATGACCATGTACTAAAAACAATAAATACTCCAAGAAGCATTGTTAGTTCGTGTTAACTGATGTGGGTAACTGATATTAACACATGACACTTTATTGTAAAGTCGTTACTGTACTTGTAATGTTTTTTAAATGTTGTTTTATCATGTCTCACTTTACAGGCGTAATCTGATGCAGTATTTAATAATACACTGAATAATATTTGTGTCGTGTTTGGACTGGTGGTGCTGTTCCGTCACTGCCGCCACCTGGATGTGACAGCGGTACCACACGATTCTTTTAATTGTGTTGAGTTAGTACTGTCAGCGGCTCGTCCTCTATACAGCTTACTGTGTTTGAGCTCTGTGTGCGGTCCCCGTTTATCACACGGGAAAACCTATTTTCAATATAAAGTTTCCATATTAATTCACGTATAACCTTTCATAAAGGGACCGTTTAATATCGGTAATATTGGGCAATTAAGATGCGTTTACCGGCATTTGTATTGAAAATTGATTTTCTTGAAAATTGATTGTATTAAAAAGGCTATATTTAAAACATTTAAATATGTTAAACTTTTAAAACATAACGTCTCAATGTACTCGGTAAATGTTGTTCGTTTTAGTCAGATTTAGAATTTGTAAAGGAAATTCATACTGACGTCATTATTGGACTAATTACTTATTACTTCCATTATAAAGTATTAAATAACATTATGAAACGAATAACTAATCTATATAACGTGTCCCCATCATTTGTAAGACATTTTCAGTTTGCTTCCAATCTTGAAGTAATGAGACTAGCTAAACTAGTTTAGATTTGAATATTCCCGTCACTAAAATAAAACTCGTAGTTATATCATTTGTACTATGGTAATCCCACACAAGTCTGTGAGGAGAGGTCTGTAAATACCATGGCAAGCCGAATGAATATGGTAATCATTCGGTGTAATGAATATGTCAAAGTACCATTGTGTTACTGATACCATCACTGTACCATGATATAACATGGTACCACAGTACTTTTATGGTTGTTGAAGTGATGAGGGAATGCAATGGTACTTACGGCAACAATGTGAGGTCCGACTCCAAACAGTTAATTGATTGCCATGGTACCTCACAGATTCAGGGGACAGACCATTCGGGCGGAATGTAGGGGTGAAACTGAATCCCAGTAACCCTGTTTTATTGATCATTTGAAGCCGTTCAATTGAAAGTTTCTGTTACAGAACATCACGCATGAACTGGACAGGAGCCTCAACCGCGTTTGTAGCATCTGAGTGAGATAGCGAATGTGGAGCTTCACGGCGGACTTCGCACCCCTGTTCGCTTGAGTTTCATCCGCCCTTCTGTAGTAGCCGCCTCTCTCCGGCGCAGCGCAGTAAAGCGGCTGCGGGTCGAGCGGTGGGAGTCATTCACACAAACGGGATACTGCACGGGAGAGATACGGCGAGCGGAGATTGCGGTTTATGCGTTGCGTTTTATGTACCATCCACTTGACTTCAACGGAAGGACATCAGAAGGTAAACACACCCTTTTCTTTACAGACCTGCTTGTCTTACCTGTATATCTAGGTATTTCTAATCGTTTTTGGAGTAGGATGAAATTGCGAAGTACTTTCATAACTTCAAAGTTCTGCTGCCAAAAGATAAAACGGGAGACTGTGACATTTATATCCGCGGAAATTTATTACGGCGTAGTTCTGTGCATATTACTCCGATTTTTATGTAGATTAGATTGATAAATTGGTCATATAATCCAACCTTTAAGTGACTCTGCGATTATTGTAATGTCATTTTTAAATAGTATTAATGAGACTGGTTTTTTTTCTAATCTAAATGTTTACTCATTTTGTATTTTTAATACAAAATTAGGACAGAAGCGCATTTCTCTTTATACGGTGATAAACAAACCCTTGAAACATGTCAGGTCTTTAAAACATCCCCCTGCTGTCTTTTTCATGGAAGAAAGCCTTTATTAGGAACAGTATTCAGAATACAGTACGGTATTCCTTTATCCTGACACGGATTTACTTCCACCTCACGTCCTTTCCAGGATCCGAAGAATTTTGCCTTGGAATCGTATCGTGCGCCATCCGAGAATCCCAAACACTCTGTGTGTCTCTCTTTGTGTTCTTCAGTTACCCTGCTTGACAGCTGAGGGGTTTGTCGACGGTATGTGTACTTTTTGATAAAACAATCTACTTTGTGAATGTAAATAGGTGCAGAGAACGATTTAACACGTACATCGGTTCCCTGTATCCTCGCGTTTTCCGGCAACTTTCTAAGCGTTAACGGATAAAGGAGTCAGATTTGATTTTTTCATCTTATCCTGTTGGTGTATTTGTCTGTTTGTTATTAGTTTAATCGTAATGAGCGTTTACATCAACTACTATGTGTTTAATTGACAATCTGGAAGCTGGTGGATTCATTTATTCTCCATATGCGCGTTTACTCATTAGTTCAGTTGTATTTATGACATGCTGAACCAGGTGCTGAACCAGTGGTCAAGAAACATCTCGGGTTAACACAAGAAAGCCTCATTCATGAATTTGCATTTTAGATTTTGAAAATGTGACTTCATTTTCGTTTTTCGCTCTGTTTCCCCCACAACGCATTTGGAGTGAAATTATATATTTATTGTTTAGTTGTCCGAGTTCTCCAGAGCAGGTGTACGGATCACAGATTACAGCACTGGATCACAAACGGTAGGGGGCAGTGTCGAGTCTTGTAGCCAAGGCACACAAAAGCATCGGCTATTAGGAAAGACAAAACCGATGCAAAGACCATATTTTCCTGTTAGCCTGGCGCGGTTTACATCAGGGGCTCGAAATCCCGGAGCTCTACCTTCCTGCAGAATTTAGTTTTAACTCACAAATACCCCCGAACCATCTTATCAAGGTCATTGGTTCACCTGAAAAGCACAGGTTGGTTTGTTGGATTAGGACTAAACCCTGCAAGAGGGAAGAACTGGACAGACCTGATGTAAAAAGAAAATGGCAGTTTAATAATAACTAAAAAGAAAAAATGCTTAAAATGTAATGAAAAGCAAACTATTAAACTGTCCAAGTGTCACACCCCTGAGATTTCACATTGCTGGCTCGGAAGCAATAAATGATACATAATTTTGACGTGATGTTTAAAATCAAAGAGCTTCGGTAGATTCTGTTCATCCACATGAGCCTATAGCTGTTACTGGAAAATCAGACTTGAAAGGAACATCATTACTGATCCAGGTGCAGTATTCTCTAAAGAAACATGCATTCCGTCCACTGGGAACACGTGCATACAGCTTGCTTTGAAATCTTGTTTGTTTCTCATGCACCCAATTTTAACCTTTGTTTTTTGTAAATCCTATGATCTTTCTCTATTATTATAACCTGAGGCCTCATTGTATGTGTTTCAACGAGAAAATAAATTATTCCTGCTAAATTTGCTGTCGTATCCTCAGGGCAGTCCATATATCTCAGCTAGCAGTTTTAGGTTGTAACAATTTCGATTGTGTAACAAAAACATTTAAAAAGCTGTTTTAATGAACGTTCTAGGAGTGTTTTTTACCCCTTGTATTAATGTTATTGCTTGGTTATAGGAATGTTTTTAAAGTGTTCCACTAACAACTTAAGAATCATGTTTTTAATATATAATTCACATTGTATATATTGATGGCTTTGGGAGAACGTTGGCGAGTGTTCTGAGAACATTACCTGTTAGCTGAGGCATTTACCCAGCTTGCTAGTTCACTTACGTATTCCAGTCAAGCACCTTCCATCCACTTACTCCTGTGTTCAAACACGGCTCTCCGTGATGTTTACATAGATGCCTCTTGAAACAGCATATCTATGTTCAGCTCAGATTATTTAGCTGAAGTGTGCAGCCACACACATGTATAAAGCATGTCCGTTGTTTATTGATGATGTTTGCTTTTTGATTGCGACTCCCGGCGGTGCAGTTGTTCAGATCTTTTCAACAGTCCAAGAGAAACAGAAAAAAGCCCCTCGAGGGACTTCTTATAGTCAAATGATGACGTACTTCCAGGGGTCTGACACTCCGCAGTACACTCTCATCATTCAGCTATTGAAGATGTGATTAAGTCTGGATCTATTGTGTGCGTTTACGTGTGCCTCAGGCTACTTGTGAACGTCTCCTCAACCAAGGAGTTCATTTGTTTACAGGACGGCTCGTTCTTTTGTGTATGAGTATTAATATTCATATAGCCCCTCCATCGCCATCATCGCATGTGCCAGTCGATTCATGTGTTTTCGTAGTTCACCAGGCCCCTCTTTTCAAATGGAAAGCAGGTTTTCATCCGTAACGATCTTGTGAGATCTCTTGTCAGTTTGAAACGCACAGTAGACCTTCACCTAAAGCGATGGCAGAGTACCCTCAAGGACTCTGGACATCAGTTACACACGTCCTCAACGAGCGGCAGGGTAACACGACCCGTACGTGGAAGGAGATCTGATCAATCACATCTGATATCAGCATTAATAATTTTAGATCTCGGGGAAAAAATGACTCGGTAGCCCTTATCAAAGTTTCAGTGGCGCAGTGGCACAAAGATGTGCCGTGTGAATTATTTCTGATGTCGAGCCATCATTCAAAAGTGGAGAGTGTGAATGAAAGTTTAATGGCAAAGAACTTGATCTGACTGGCAGCAGATACGACTGCATGGAATAGAATGACAGTGCCAAGCGTTCGTCTGCCCTGGATAAGGGTGAGCGAGGTAACCGAGCTTAAAAAGACTCGCCGTAACCTTAACCAGGTATAAAGCCAGAAAACTTGATGAAGTTCCTTCGAGGTTTCTTTGCACCCGTAATACAATTTGAAACCTTAATTTAGCGATCTATCTGGAAGCATTTTCTAATGGAGCCGAACTTGTATGTCTCAATTTTTAATATTGGATTTTCAGTTCTCCTTAAGGCACAGAGTTGATCTTACCGAGTTATCCTAATGATATCTTTGATAAGAGCTGGTCTGTTCTCATAATATGCTTCAGCGTCTGCCGTGCCCGAGCGTGGAAGGAAGTTAAAGAGCCACTCGGGAGTCAACATCATCTCTCGTTTTAGCGATCAGGGAAGAAATGGCATGTTTAACTGTTCAGTGTGAATCTTGATCTATGATAATATCTTTCTTGCTGTTACACTGAGTGTTTGAATGTACACTGCTCTGCGTTTTAAACCACTTTAGAAGAGTGTAAGGTAACAGGAAGGTTGCGCACAGCCGCCGGCACAGACTGACTCATCTGACCTGACACTTATCTTGAGTCTTTTCACCACATTTATAGGCAGCTAAAAAGCTTCTCCTAATTAGATAAGATCTACGCATGAGATAAAATGAGATTTTTTTTAGTTCAACTATATTTAACAGTGTCTGTCAAGATTTGAAGAGATTTCAAATTGCCCTGCATGTTCAAAAGATCGCTTACAATATCGATATTTGAACAACTGCAAAACCCTGATCCCTCAATAATTATAGTAGTATTTCATAATACCTGTTTATTGATAAGGCAGGTATATTAGTACAGAATCTTAATTAACAGTGAAGACTGAATATTTTGGCTAAATGTGCAAGGTTTACCTAGCGTAACATTTTTGGAGATTATCGCTTATGGCGCTATAAATAATGCAAATAATCAAAGAACGATCTTTGTTTAGCTCAGAGCCGTGCGTTGTAAGGTGGAAATGTAATACATTTGAGGCACATGGCCCGTAAATCATCAAATTTAAAAGAATAAAGTTAGCTTGTGGTGTTCCCAGGCCGTCTCTGAAAGCACATAAAGGTTCTTGTGATGTTTTGATGCCTGATTGGTGTGGATTGTTCCTTTTAATGAATAACTTCATTATTATTCTTGCTATCAAGGGGTAGAACAGGAGGAATTTGGTGCTTCTTGGCTGCTTCTCAAGAATATTGTAGGAACGCCCTGCTATCTTTTGTTTGTAAACGGGTGGGGGGGGTGGGGGCTGCTGGGTGGTTTGAAAGAAATGTTTTCTTCAATCAGTTCAGAAACTAGAAACAAATGTGTGAAGATTATTGGCGTGGTACATTCCGTTTTGATAAATCGACGTTTAGTTTTTAAAAGTGCAGCTGTCCTCCAGCAAACAGAAGATCCTCCGAAAGCTGAACGTTTTTAGAAGTTATCAAGGACGTTCTTTCAATAACATTTGTAGAATGTTATATATTAAACTTATATCAAAAATGTTATTCTTTCAAGCAACATTTTCCTTTCAAAACGACAATGTTATTAAATGTTATTGTTGCTTAATGGAAACATTAGGGAAATGTTCTTACAACCCAAAATTGTAAGTTGGGCCATAGCACGAGCATTGGAATGTCAGAGACCCGGTGTGGACGGATGGTTACGCTGTGCTCTGTGAAATGTGATCAGCGATACGGTGCTTAAGCTGCTCACTGTCTGCAGTCCTAATTAATACTTGATGTGATTGAACTCGCTCAATTTGTCTGGAGTCTTATCTTGTCAGCACGTTTGCATCAGCTTTTTGTTTTAGAATGTCTTGCACACAGACGACGGCTGAAATAAAACAAACAATTAAGCTTTGGAACCAACAATTATGTCTTATGTTG
>JAZGTI010014130.1:0-14332 GCA_036877585.1 Botia kubotai
CAGCCCAATATCATTTTTTTCTTCATTTTCTGTAAAGTAATTAAAATATTGATAGTTTTTCTTCATGTTTTGATGTAAAATATAATGTGCAGTGTTCCCAATGAATGGAAATAAAAATATTATAAGGATTTTGAGCTTTACTCACGTTTTAAAAAACACTGCTATTATTTTGATCACAACTGTATCTCTTCTATCACAGATAGAAATGGCCACCTGCTTAATAAATTGTGGGAACCACAATCCAGTGTTTTCAGGATTTCCATTCTAAAAAAACAACAATATTTTAAAACAGACTTTTTGTAACATTATAATGTCTTTAATCTCATTTGTGATCAATTTAACGCATCACTGTTAAATAAAAGTATCAATTTCTTAAAAAAAAAACACTCGATAGCTGTGGGTCCCCATGACCAGGAATAGCCAAACCAAAAAACTCAAATAACCAATTCACTTCCAAGCAGCAGAACTTTTCTTGTCTGTGGTTGAAGACTTCACAAAAAAGGGGCTGTGCTCTGACCTGTCTCGCTAAATGTTCACTTCTATGTGAGTATAGGACAGAGTGGTCAAAGGTGCTAGATTAAGTCTTCAGTCTTTATGGGGGCGTAGGTTTGAAACACTGGCAGATAAAGGTGGACAATGGAGGAGTGCTTTGGCTCGAGTCGAGTGTGTTTGATGAAAGATGGAACTGCACTTTGGCAGAAAACAGACCTCTAGAAACACCCAACTCTTTTTAAGTAACACAACTCTGTTGTAAGTTACATTTTTAAATGTCGGAATACAGTCTCACTGTATTTTGCAACACCCTACTTACAAAGTGTCTTTTTACTCATACTTTTAGTATTTAGGACAGGTACGTTTACTCTACTCACTATACTTTTTTTTGGAAGTAACAGTACTTAAGTATTTTTAGTACTCTTTCAACCCCTGGTGATGTGGCTGAGGGGGTGTTGGACTTGGGCTGCAAACAAAGTTGCTTCATTAAGTCATTTAGCTTTTTGCTTATAAATTAACTTTTATCCAAAGCAACTTAAAAATGAGAAATCACAAGCATTATAAGAAGACTGGGGACTTTTACACTATTAAATACAAAGTATTTTTGGGCACAGGGACATTAAAAAAATGTTTGTTTTATTATCTAACATTACCATGTATATTTTTACATCTTTTTATATTTTAAATTTTTTTACATCCAGATTGATGGGGCAAACATTATTCCATCCAAAGACGGTCCAAAAGCCTTGGAATAATGATTGACGATCAACTAAGCTTCTCTGGCCACATCTCTAGAACCGATCGTTCCTGCAGATTCGCTCTCTACAACATCAGGAAGGTCAGACCCTTCCTATTGGAACATGCAGCACAACTCTTTGTTCAAGCTCTTGTTCTCTCCAGACTGGACTACTGCAATGCTCTCCTCGCAGGGCTTCCGGCTTGTACTATCAAACCCCTGCACTTGATATAGAACGAGCCTAAAAAAAGCACACGTCACTCCGCTGTTCATCCAGTTGCACTGGCTGCCAGTAGCTGCTCGCATCAAATTCAAGGCTCTGATGTTTGCATTCAGCTAATGAACGTCGCCTTGTGGTTCCATCCTAAAGAGGGACGAAATCACTTTCCTGGACTCTTACTTTCACTCCGCCTGGTGGGTGGAATGAACTACATAACTCTATCAGAACGGCTGAGTCACTAGCTGTTTTCAAGAAACGACTAAAAACTCAACTATGTCGTCTTAACTTCCTTAACTAATCAACTAACACACTGCTACTACTTCTACTTCTTTCATTAAAAATTGCTTCTGACACTGTGTTGAAATACCTGAGGCCTGTTTTTAGCACTTATTCATTGATGCTCTTATAGTTGTTGATATTGCTTCCTTGTCCTCATTTGTAATTCGCTTTGGATAAAAGTGACTAAATGTAAATGTTATGAGTGTTTTACAGACAATAACCATACATTTAGAGGGTGTTTGTCCAGATGAGAAAAACTATGGAAATGTACTGAAAAAGATAATTACAGACCAATCAAGCAACTAAAAGGACAAAATAGGACAAAAAGGCAAATTTTTGGGGAATTTTAAGTGACAAAGCATAGATTCCAGTGGCTTTTAAAATAATAAATAATATCAAATAAATAATTCAAGTTAATTGATGTTGCTAACACAATACACACACACACACACTCCAAAACAAATAAACTTTACGGACAATGGAGCAAAAACATTATAGTCCATTTCTATATTATGAGGATACAGTACAATTCAACTTGATGCCGTTTCAAATCTGCTGCTATGAAGATGGTAACAGTGATTAACATATTAAAAACATATTGTAATGATGCAACAACAAAAGATGTCAGACGTTAGACATACAGCCAGAAGTTATACATAAAGCATAACCATTTATATGGTGTCATATATTATATTGTGTCAAGTTGGCAAAACTAGTTACTGTCATTTTTCCAGCAAGAGTATACCACCATCATGTGCAGAGAAATCCCATTTTCAAAGATAAGGAGGCAAGGAATGTAAAATAAGGCATTATAAATCTTTAATAATTTGATGAATTTAGAAATGTCTTTCTATTACCACTGCAATAGTACAGCTGTACGGTCAGACATACATACAGAACATATTCTTGTTACCTGTTCTTGTAGTATATGTTGGCAGAGGAGGGGCATTTTAACAGTTAAATAAAAATTACTGAAAAGAATTTGATGATCACGATAATGTCAAAATACTAATTTGTAACTTTAATATAGCTTGCTTTTTGCCACACACTGGTTAATTTTACTGTTTAAATGCCTGATTGAGTTTGTGTATTGTAAGTGCATTCCCATAGTATGTAGGCAGAATGTGTGAAGCTGTGCTGGGCTCTGAGACAGGAACATACAGTCATAGTGTTAACTCAGGCAGGTCTCAGGTCAGCCAGTGCATAGTCCACAGTGCTATCATCGGTAGAATTATCACAAGATAATTATTATTTATCATTTAATGAACAGCAAAGACATCCAAAGATACACAGACATTTAAAAACTCCTGATATCCTGACATACAAGTTGTCAAGATTGTTATGTCTATAAAAAGAAGGGAGCCAAGACTACAATGGCTTAGCTATATCTAGGAACAGACACCAAATACAAGACACCAAAATAAAACTATATAATAAAGCTAAGCAATTGTAGTCTTGACTCCCTTCTTTTTATAGACATTATAACAATCAATCAAGCCATCTTTGGATGTCTGGCTGACAGACCAATTTCTCTCTGCATGTGATACTGGTCTCATTTTATGGCCCCTAGGTGGGGGTTAGAGCAGGACTGGGCTCAGCGCTGATGTTCACCAGGCACTCTGTAGACCTCAGACTCGGCAGGGACTTGCAGCTGGGTAAAGAGGCCAGGGAACCACACAGACCTAGCATAGAGGGAGTGTAGTCTTTTCCTGAAAGGAAATATAGTCCATAAAACATTGGAAAGTGGGAGTATAATTGTAAACTTAACAATCCGGTTCAACAACCTTAGGATGCAAGCTGTGCATTGGAGCATGATATCAACAAACCAGTTGGAACCAGTTACAATCCAGCCAATTAAAGCCATGTTTTAAAAGACACCTTAAGAGAGCAATTCACTTACAAATGAAAATTTACTTGTTCAAACTTGTCTTTTGGCATCAAACCTGGTGCAACATGTCTTTAAATGACAAGTATAGGAAAGATATGTGCATGCACTAATGAGATTTGACATTTACTTTTTTGCGTGAACTGGATAGGTTTTTCAGCAGGGTCATGAACTAGATTTTGACCTGCCAGTTACATAGTTTAAAATTCCTTTGAGAAGACTAATAAAACTTGTGTACCTGTTGTACACCAGGCTTGTCCATTCTGTTTACCATCTGCCCTCTGAATTTGAGAATCTGACATCAAACTGATATGTGGCTCAGGGCTGGAAAAACTGCCTCTAAAATACCACAACAGAAGCATAGGACAACAGTATAAGACAGAGCAACTGTCATTAATGGTTTGTCAGCTTTCTATGTGTGATGTACATGATTTGGCAAGATTGATAAGATTTGGCATCCAAAGCAACACATCGTTTTTTTTTACATGAGAAAGCCACCTAA
Source organism: Botia kubotai (assembly GCA_036877585.1). Taxonomy (NCBI): domain Eukaryota; kingdom Metazoa; phylum Chordata; class Actinopteri; order Cypriniformes; family Botiidae; genus Botia; species Botia kubotai. The sequence continues at coordinate 4,115 of JAZGTI010014130.1, forward strand.
AAGGCTAATTGGTATTTTTTTAACTATTGGCCTAAATGAAAGCAATACTCGCATCACCTGTGGTACAGTTTCCTGTCCTCTTGGTTGTTGTAGTTTTGGAGTGATGGCCATTGGTTAACAAGAGGGATTGACAAATCCTTAGACAGTGGATGTGATTCACCTGGAATCAGACTTGTCCTGTGATAAAAAACACAAATATATTGTGGACTTTGTGAGATAGTGTGTGTTAATGATTCTCAAGATATAGGACAAATATGTCCTCATAATTCAGCCTGACATCAGTTTTTAAACAGTAATATCTCCATTTTAAGATTAAAATAGATGACCGCTATAACATTTGTAATACAAATAAACCATTTAATTTATTTTCTATTAGTCTGATCAAAGATCAGATATTACAGGTGTTTTGACAAAAGGAAATGGTTTATTTTGAAAAAAAAAACTAAAAGGCCCTCATTCTAATATAAAAATAACTTTCTATAATATAACTTTCTCTAATAATAAATGTCATATCATACAGTTGTTCCTGCAGCTCCAGTATAATGTTCTCTAGTTCTCTCTTCTCCTTCTGGCTCTGTAGCTGAAGTTCTTTTAGTTCAGCTGTTAGTCTCTTGTTCTCTGTTTCCATGTTCTTCAGCTGAGATTCCCGCAACCTTACCAGCTCCTCAAGATATCCCTAAACACAGAACAAATTCCCTTCAACACAAATGAAACAATTATTTAATTGAGCATCTTGTTTAAATAATAATTATTTTCAAACTTAGCTTAACAGCAATTAAGCTTGACTAAATTCCAGCTTGACTACTTTAAATTACAAGTAGCTTCGCCAAACACTGGTGTGTAGGAACAATAACCTTTTGGGCATTGATGATCTTGAATCTCTGCTCCATCTTTCGGCACTTGTTCCTCCAACTCTCCTCATCGGTGACAAGCGGGATGTATGGATGCTCCACACTGTCATCACTGTTACTGCTGTCCACACTCTGACCATCCTCGTCATCACTAAGGTAGTCATAACTATACCACACATAACACAGCACAATGTCTCAAGAGAGCAGCAGCACTAACATGTCATAGCAACAAATCTAAGCAACTGCTGCAAGAACAAGCAACAAACACATATTGATGTGATGTAACCATGCAGATAAATTAAGTCAAACTGACATTTCCTGTGAAACTGAACCCAGCAAGTTTCACTATTATAAACCTACCATTGGTAAGTTACCATGGTAAGTTAAGGAGACTGTTTTGAACCAAAAAAAGTTAAGGATTGTGTTACGGAGATGGCTCTCACACCGCTTCCTCCGCGATGCCAGAGGTAGCCGTCACCCGAATACTGATTCACTTCCGGACTACACCTCCCATGGACCCACGCACCACTTCCTGTTTGGCACATGGACCTCATTAGCGGGCTATTTAAGCGCCCATTTTGTTGTACTCATCGCGATGTCTTGTATTGCCTTTATGCGTACATTTCAGAGCGTTATTTCCCTGTTCACCTGGTTAAGTTTGGACTGTTTACTGGATTTACAGATTGTTTGCTGCTTGCCCTCGACCCTGCTTTGGACTACGATTGGGATTGTTTGCCGCCTGCCTTGGACTTTGTTTGTGTAACGTTTATGATTCTTTAGCGCCTGCCTCGACCCTTGCCTGGATTACCGTTTCTGATTTTGCCTAGTCTACTCTGTTTGTTTGCTGGTGATTTATACCCCTTGTCTGTATGTATTATGATTAAACACGCTGCAGATGGATCCTCATGTTCCAGCGTCTTCGTTACAGATTGCAGCCTTAGTAAATAGATTTGAAATAATAACAAATGTTTAAATGTTTTAATTTAGTATTTATCTCATATACAATACAATATCATATTGCATATTAGGGTTGTCACAATACCATAAATATATTTTAAAGTACTATACCTTTTTTAGCAGTGCACAAGCTGCACCTGAAGTAAAAATTTGATGTAATTACATCGTTGTTATGCTCCTCAGAAGTGGTCTGAATACATTTACACTGCAATTACAATTTTATAATAATGTTATGAGATTAATGTTTTAAATACAACAAAGTCAACAAAGTCAGCTCTGCACCCCATTCCCCCAAGCAGCAAACACACTGAGGTGACAGCGAAGATCGCAGTCAGAATGAGTACTGAAGCATAAGTGTGCAGCTGCTGAATAGGAACACACCTCTACCTGAGCAAAGCGGCTTTGGCGCTACTCCCCACAACTACCTATACAAGCTAGCTGAACACATACAGTGACTCTAGCCCCTGACCAGAATATGCCAAGGCTATCACGTCCACAACCCAACGAGCTAGAAACCGTGCAGTCACCATAGCACACAAACAAGTAATCAGACTGCTGAAATGGGGCACAGTGCTCAATGTAAACATGCAAATCCCTAACTGGGCATAGCGCATGACGACTCTGATGAAAACACAGGCAAAGTGATAAACTAAGAAATTTAAACTGTGTGCCTAAGTGGGATTTTAAGTAAGTGAAGAATATGTATCTATGCTGCCTTCAGAAATTGATCAGATCAAGGTATCTTAAAAGACAGGAAGTAAGGCAAACATTGGACTTGGACATGCCTTGATACCTTCCTACCCTGGAATGCCTCTTTTAGAGACAGCATCTTACAGCTTTCGGACGCAGCCAATACTGTCTAAAATGTAATTTATTATTAATTTCTTGTTTTATTTTGAACATCTGAATCACATTGGCAATAGTGTTGATATTTGTAAAAATTACATTCTTGCTTTATGACATATTACTAAACTGTATTAATGTATAAACATAAAAAACACGAGCTCATACAGGCGGCATTATTTTCACCTGTATCTTGAGGTTTCTGACTCTGACTGGAGGACAGTATGTATAATAAAAAATATAGGCCTACTTGTGATTTTAATGTGATTTACCAATTAAAAGGACTAAGTTGATTAAAAAGAACCAATTGCAAATGCTGACCTCATTGCAAACGTTATGCTGATGCTTTTGCAAATGCTGACGCCATTGCAAACGTCATGCTGATGCTTTTTTTGATGGTTCTAGAAAATTTAACCATTACACCTGTAGTCAAATGAGCAATGGATAAACTGACAAAATACATGATTCTTCTATATAGATATTATGAGATTGATAAGTGATATTTGAGCTAGCTGTTTTGATCAGTCCCTTCCTCATAAGTATAAATAACATCTGTTGTAGCAGCTCAGTTTTATGTGTATTAAACCTACTGGCTTTACAATCTCATCAGGCAAAAATACAAATTAATGTCAAATTAATTAGCATCATTTTTTTAAAAGATTCTCACATTCAAACTTTGTATAAAAACATTTTTATCTATTAAGAGACACCATTGCAAAAGGAACAACAATCAGACTTGTGTTTAAACACACAATACTAGAAAGGCTCAACATCTACACAGCATTTCGCAGCCTTAAAGACATAGCAGAATGGCGACAACACTCAAAAGAACTTGTAATGTTTTAGTGTAACTACCGCATATATCACATTACTTATGGTATTACCGTTACAGTGACATCACCAGTAGTTTGACCATGCAACCTTACTGCTTATAATACCATATATTACATTGGTTGACCACTAATGATGATACAAAATTAAAAACAATAAAGAATGTTTAATACTTTAGAATAACAATACCATTCTACACATTCTACACATTCAACATATCCTATCCAATAACATCCTATTTGTAAACAGACATAAATAAATCTCTCCCATATCCTTTGTAAAATTGTATTATAAAAAACAGAATGTACCTTTGTGTGAATTTCAGGTAAGGGGTGTAGTCAATTACAGCTTCAGACTTTCCATCCAAGGCCTCCCCTTTCAAACAGAAACTGCCCACAAATACATAAACACTTTATTCAAATATTATACAACACATACCATCAGTTACAAAATTTCAAATCTGAAGAACGTATACTGCCTTAAAGGTTTATGCTTGTGTATACTAGCTTAGCAGTCTTTAAACAAAGTTTCTATCATCTGTGTCAATCTGTTTTTCTCCATTTTCTTTCCTCTCACCTAAAGTCAATGGCTCCTAGTCCAATGAGCATCCCGGTCAGAACAGTGGCTTCCTCTCGAAGCATGATGGCACCCTCATCATAGAACCTCCTGTATACAAGCACACTGTTTATTTTACACACTTGCCCTTTTTATGTATTCCATAGTAACTTCTTAAACTGGTATATTTTAACTGGATATGTCAGGGCAATGACAAACCCCTAGGCAGGGCTGTAAAAATAGAAGAGCATATTGATATTGAAAAGACATTATTTATTGTTCTTTCTTATTGAGGTTAATCTTTCTACTTGACCTGGTGGTGCGGCTGTCTCGTAAAGCTGTGGCAATGTATTCAGACAGACGTTTCTCCATAAGTGCAACTCGAAGCCATGCTCTGCCCTACACACATACACAAATAAAAGCAAATATATATAAATAACTATATCTTTTACAAACATTTTGCAGAAATGTAGTGAGAGAAACATCTTCTATCAAAATTCTTTTATAATGAACCAAGTTGTCATTTGTATCTGAGGAGAACAATATGAACTGAGATAATATTCATTACAGTTTCTGTAAAAAATGAACAAAATATATGAATGAAATTATATAATTATTTATTTGTACCAAATGATTTGCAAGAGGTCTTACAGTGGAAGTGACACCTATCATGGAACAAATACAGTAACAATAAGGTTACCACAGGTTTTACTTTGTATTTTAAAGAAAGTCCTTTATATAGGTACTTTTACGTTATCTTTATCTCAATGCATGTAGAAACAAACATGATAGAATTATGTCTAAATATTTTTTCTAAATAATCGAAAATTTAAAACAGAGTTTTAAGTAGTTACATTAGTTACATTTATCTGCCCACCTTTGCACGTGAGGAGTTGATGTTCTCCATGTTCTCGATGCTGCTTATACAGTTGTTAGGCATTTTACTGCAGGCAAGGCGAATAAAGTCCCAAAAACTGCGGTGACCATCAAACCAGCTGCCAGAGCCTGCACAAGATGTTGATGTGGTGTGAGATGTTTAAATCTATATTTCCATTTACTGGCTTTAAGTATGTCCATAACATTATTTACTTTTCAATGTACTTTACTCACCTTTAAAGCAATGGCTGAGGATGTGTTCCAGGATAGCAGCAAAGTTAATGAACTCTTCAGATGAGTCATCGATGGGCTCTGCTGTGTATTTCTCCAGCAGCGTCTTTACAGAAAACCTGCCATAAAAAACACCATCTGTAAATCTTTCCAATGCCAATCTATAGATATGGCAATTATCACAACCATTATTAAAGACTACAAATCTAGGAAATAACACTAATTAATATACAGAAAATATGTAGTGACCAAAAATTTGTACAAAATATTACATCTTATAATTGAGCTTAAAGTAGCCACCCTTTGTCTAAAATACAGGTCTGCACACTCTGGGCTGTATTCCTTGATTTTCCATATACTCTGGCCCTTTGTTAGCTGCTTTTCCTTATTCATTAAGACTGTACATAGGTACTGTACATGAGTATCTGTATAGAAAAAAATGATGACAAACATAAGTCAACAATTGTTCCTAGGACATAATGTTTCAATTTGTCTTATGCCTCCTTGAATGCATCTGTATTATTTTTATTTTTATTGTTACCATATTTAAAAAGCTAAATGTTTTTAAACGGTTAGTGTTACTTTGATTGGCTGACTTTACACAAATTCTGTGAATACAGTATGTCAATCAGATGGCTATTCCTGTCTTAAGTATACAGTTCTTGTCAATTTTAATGTTTATTGAACGCTTTCAGAATGTTGGCTAACATTCTCTAGATTTTCTAGATTTTCAGAATGTTATATATCATAAATCAAAAATTTTATTCTTAAGTTGTCAGTGGAATGTTTTGAAAAGGTTATAAAATTAACAAAATTTTTTAAAAACATTCTTATTCCAAGCAATAAGTTAATACAACATCTAAAAACTGGACATTCTTAAGTTATTGTTACTTACAACAGCTTTACAACAACTTATAACTTACAACAGCTTGGTAGATTCCCAATTTTAAGTTGTAAGAACATTTTCCTAAAGTCAGGCTCAGACTACAGGTTTTAGCACAGGTTGCAGCACACACGTGAAAATCTTGACAGATTTTCTTCTCTAAAATCTTAAACTGTTAAGGTACCAGTTCAAATCCTACAGCTCCCGATCTGCTCTGAGTAACATTGGGGCTGCTCTGATCATATCAAACATATTTGATGTGTAGGATTTTAAATCAGGATGATTGCGTCAGTACTTTCACTTTTCACATGACAACAGTCATGTTTAGAAGTTTAGAAAACAAAACTGTCAAAATCCTGTACTCTGAGCCTGGCTTAAGCAACACAAAACATAAATATTATTTTGACTGTTTGATACGTTCAAAATATCCAGTTTTTTAGACATTGTGTTAAAGTTATTGCTTGGTTATAAAAATGTTATACAAACAATTTTTAAAGTTGTGCCAGAGTTAATTAGATAGCTAATTTGCATTTGTAGTCCCTGGGCTGAATGTTGTTACATAAAATTACAGCACTCCATTAAAACCAAGAAGAAAAAATAAATTAATAATATTTACCTTACAGTATCACAAATAATAATATCAAATCATAAAAAGATGTTTTACATTTTGTGATATTATTCCTCTAACAATTTAACTATAATTATTTTGATATAATTTTGATATTTTGATCATTTGAACTTTTTTAGACTGTTAGCCAAATTCCCTGTTAGCCAGGATTAACTCTGGGTTAATGGCTGATTTAACACTTGGTTAAGATTATTGTTAATCCTGGTTTGAGCAGTTAGCACTGCCTTTATCCTTGGGTTATGAAGCCCTGTTCCAGAGTGGGATTAATGCCAAATTGTGGTTTCAGATGTATAGAGTGGTAACCCAGGACAACACACGAACAGTGTAAAACATGGAGCAAGATGACAACTCTAACCCATGGTAAAAAAGTGTGAAAAGGCAAAATGTGCACCATGACGTACACAAAACAAAATGCACTAATTTCAGATGACATGCAGAAAAGTGTTATTCCTGTCAAGTGGTGACTTCACCATCAGTTGTTCTGTCCACAACAATGACTCTTTCAGCAGCGAGCTAGTCCAACACATCCCTTCACAATAGTACAACAGACCACAGTACGGATTTTAACCTAAAAAGCCCCAAATCAATATAACCCATATTCTCAATACAGCTCACAACCCCTGGTCCCCTTGCTAGAACAAGGTTGTCATCATAGCAACGATATCAGCCAGAGAACAGAAATAAAAAAACAAACATCCTGTTATGTCCTGGAATAAAAAAATATATTCTTGATTCCTAAATAAGAATCTATATTAAGTCAGATGGGCTTGTAATATAAGGTGTATTAAACTTTGTCATGGATCTCCATAGCGTGCTTTCTCTCTCTGTCTTATTCATGTTTTAAATTTCCAATACTAAACAAGATAACAAATAAACAGGACAAACGTTGACACTGATCTATAACTTAACTGATATATGCAGTTACATAGCTATATATTTATGGCTTCTGAAACCTTCGCTCACCTACAAACCGTGATGAGGTTTTTTCTTTCCACGGCGATGCTCCTAGAAAAGCCTTTCTTGGACTGTGTGCCCATAGCCATCGCGGACTGCATGAAACTCTGCTCCATCCCACAGGTCCCTCCCTTCACGCCATAAATATACACAACCGCATTCAGAGAGGATGCATTATATATAGGAGATGTGAAAATGCAATTCTTTACGTATTACAGTGAGGATGAACAGAGGTGTTCTCTTTCGATTGCAGTTAAAGTGATGCACGGATAGCGAGCTCGTCTGCACCCCTCCCCTATACTGACATCATTCTCTCAGCATTCACCAGATCAACAGTCATTTTAAAACGACTTTTCCTTTCATTTTCGCAGTAAGTTCTTGGTTTTATGACGATAATAATTACAAAGCTAAATTCATACGATTTATTAGCGGCTAATGTTATTCCAATGGATCATGTAATGCTGCGGCTGAGCGGAAGCACATCAAGGACGCACAGACGTCTAACCGCTGATATGCAGTTGTCAAAACTGGACATTGGAGGGAGTATTGGTTTTAACAAATATTAGTTTAAATCATAGAAATATTAGTTTCAGTCATAGTAAAGAAATTAATAGAGCAACTCTAATAAATAGAGTTGCTATTTGACTCAATGAATAAATAAATATTTAGTGTCATTATTCCTGTGTATTAAACGAATGACTATTCAGACGCCGGAGAAGCAAATGGTCATGTGATACTTAAGCGACTGCCATGTGGACCAATCACCATTGCTTGTGATTGCTGAATAAAGATTTATAAAGATAAATTCCTACAATCATAACCACATCTAAATATTAGCAGCAGCTCAGACCGGTGGTGATGACCAGCAACTAGGATTTAATTAAATTCAAATTTAATTTTTGCATTGTTGAAAAGCAACTTCAAAATACATTTTAGAACAAATGGTTGAGACATAAAAAATAGTATAGAAATAGGAAAATACATGACAGAAAACAGCAAAACTATAAAATACATAACACAGTATTAGTGCAATTTTATAAGATGTACATTAGCATTACAAACTGTATAAAATAATTGTCTACAGGATTTCAACTCGCCTGTTATATTTATAGTGCTTTTAATCAAGAACATGAAAGTATTTTCATCGCAGTTAACATACTGGGATAAAAATAAATGAGTTTTTATATTTATAACACATGATACAGTTAAGCAACATTACATGACCTCAATACCTGTTTTACCCAATATCCTCACAATTTAAAATGTGACACTAATTTCTCACAACAGTCATTTCATTAATGAATGATTTTGCCCTTTGAATGAATTGGTTGATTAAATGCCTGTTTATTTACATTTATTCAGATGCTTTTATCCTAGCCTTACAGTCAGTGGTGGAACCAGAGTTTTATACATCAGCCAATGTACCTCATGCTTTAAAGTCAAACTACAGTGCACCCCATCGCCAGTCAATTTTCAGGACCTCACACTTTATTATGAAAAGATCATAATTCCCAAAAATATGAGGTCTGATACTTCAAAGATTGCACAGTGGCCATCAAAATGGCTCCACCTCCTCCGCACCAGCAGAGGGACCCATCACCTGACTACTGACATCACCACCCAGACTACAACTCCCAACATGCACCTCACCCGGAAACAATCATCAAACCGTGGATGACTGCAGAGGTGCATGTGCTATTGAGGACCCGAGACTCCGCTTTCAGAGCAGGCGACAGAGCGGCCCTAAGAACAGCGAGGGCCAAACTGTCCAGGGGTATCAGAAAGGCAGAGCGCACACACGCTCAGAAAATCCACAACTATTTCGAGACCAGCAAAGACACACGGCGCATGTGGCAGGGCATTCAGGACAACATCACCTGCCTGTGACAGTGATGCCACCCTCCCAGATGCGCTGAACAACTTCTACGCTTGGTTCGAGGCACAGAATAGTGTGAGGGCGAGGAAGACCACCCCTCCTCTTAACGATCAGGTGCTGTGTCCTGTGTGTGCGGTGATGTGAGGAAGACGCTACATAGAGTCAACCCACGGAAGGCTGCTGGCCCAGACAACATTCCTGGCAGGGTGCTCAGAGGATGCGCAGACCAGCTGGCAGATGTTTTCACAGACAGCTTCAACACCTCCCTGAGCACCACCGTTGTACCGACATGCTTCAAAGCCACCACCATTGTCCCCATGCCAAAGAAGTCTCCTGTGTCCTGCCTCAATGATTACCGTCCCGTTGCACTCACATCCATCACCATGAGTGCTTCGAGAGGCTCGTCATGAGGCACATAAAGACCATACTGCCCCGGACTGGTGCAGAGCAACCAGTCTCTAAACGTGGACAAAACTAAAGATGGTTGTTGACTTCAGAAGAGCACACCATGACCACTCTCCGCTGAACATCGACGGCTCCTCTGTGGAGAAGTTTCTTGATGTTCACCTGGCGGAAAACCTCACCTGGTCGCTCGACACCAGCTCCATAACCAAGAAAGCCCAGCAGCGCTTATACTTTCTGAGAAGACTGAGGAAAGAACATCTTCCACCCCCCATCCTCACTACATTCTACAGAGGGACCATCGAGAGCATCCTCTCCAGCTGCATCACTG
>JAZGTI010014131.1:0-14331 GCA_036877585.1 Botia kubotai
GCATTTGGCAGATGCTTTTATCCAAAGCGACTTACATTGCATTATACTACACATTGATCACTATACATCGAGTATGTGCAATCCCTGGGATCGAATCCATGACGTTGGCGTTGTTAACGCCATGCTCTAACCACTGAGCTACGGGAAAGCTAATTTTTTGATAAACGAGGACATGAAGTTAGTGGGTGTGAGTGAAGAGGATGTAGATAATAGGGTTAGGTGAAGACAGATGATTCGCTGTRGCGACCCCTAAAAGGGAACAGCCAAAAGGAGAAGAAGATGATAGAGGCACATTTTTGCATGACACTAAAACGCTTTAACATGATGCTAACATGTTTAACATGGTACTAGCACATTTTAAATCTAGCATAACACTAGGATGGTTAGCTAGCATAATTTTAGCTATAAGTTAGTATAACTTAGTATGATGCTAACATGTTATAACATTACTTAACATGATGCTAGCATGATTTAACATGATTAATATACTGAAATATGGCTTATTCGTAATGTTATGCAGTTGCTACGGTGCTCTAAATGTTTGCTAAGTTGTGGCTAGGAAGTTGCCAGGACAGCCCTAAACAGCCCAAGTCAAATAAGCTCACCCACATATCTCTACAATTTTCTAATGCTGAGGCATGCTTATTTATTTCTTGACAAGGTTTCCAGAAAAACCTTTCTGTGGAATGTGGTCAGAATGGGGGATAGAGGGTGTGCTTTCCTCAGCTTTTGTAGGAAGTAGAGGTGCTGCTGGTCTGCATTTCCTAGTGATGGAGCTGGTATTGAGGGACTAGGTGTGGTTTTCCACCAGGTGAACACCAAGAAATTTGGTGCTCTTGATCTCCACAGAGGATCTGTCGATGTACAGTGAAGAATAGTCTGTGCTCTCTTGAAGCCAACAACAATCTCCTGTGTTTTGTCAACATTAAGAGAAAGGTTGATGGCTCAACACCAGACTGTAAGATGTTGCACCTCCTCTCTATATGGTGACTCATCATTCTTGCTTAAGAGATCCACCACAGGCGTGTCATCTGTGAACTTGATGATGTGGTTCGAACTGTTCATTGCTGCACAGCCGTGAACCAGCAGAGTGAATAGCAGTGGACTAAGCACACTGCCCTGAGGGGCTCCAGTGACCCTCCAGGTGTTAGAGATGCTGTTCCAGATCCGGACTGACTGAGGTCTCCCAGTCAGGAAGTCCAGAATCCAAATGAGAGGGAGAGGAAGGTGTTAACGACCAGCAGGCTCAGCTTTCCAATCAGGTGCTGAGAGATGATAGTGTTGTAAGCTGTGTTTTTCTTGTCCAGATGTGTAAGAGCCAGGAGGAGGGTTGTGGCAATGGCATCATCCATGGAGTGGTTCGGATGATATGCAAACTGCATAGGGTCCAGTGAAGGTGGCAGCAAGGTTTTAAAATGCCTCATGATGAGCCTCTCTAAACACTTCAGAACAATTGGTGTGACTGCAATGGGACAGTAATCATTTAGGCCCGACATTGAAGAACAATGGGACAATGGTGGTGGTATTGAGGCATGTTGGAACAACAATCCTGTTCAGGGACATGTCAAAGACATCCGCTAGCTAGTCTGCATATTCCCGGCGCACTTTGCCAGGAATGTTGTCTGGTCCAGCACCCTTCTGTGGGTTGACTGTGCACAATTTTCCTCACATCAACTGTGGTGAGACCAAGTACCTGGTCATTTGTAAGAAGGGGTGGTGATTGCCAGGATGCCCTGCCACATGTTGGGTGCACTACTGTGCTGTAAGTGGCTGTAAATTTTCTGTCCGTGTGCACGCTTTGCCTCTCTGATGGCCCGAGACAGTTTAGCCCTTGCTGCTCTAAAGACAAAGTTTCTGAACTTCAGCAGCACACGCACCTTGGAAGTCATCTACAGTTTCTGGTTGGAGCATGTTGTGACGGTCTTGGAGACAGTAACGTCATCAATGCACAGTCACTGATGCCGTGTATTCCTCCAAGTTGGTTGTTTCCCATTGGTTGCAGCCTTCCTAAACATGTGCCAGTCAGTGTGTTCAAAACAGTCCTGAAGAGCAAAGATGGCTTCTGTTGGCCAGGTTTTCAACTGCTTCAGAACTGGTTAGAGTGATACAGCCATAGCACACCTCTCCTCATTAAGCTGGTCAATTTGACCCCTCATTCACGGGTCTACGACAAACAGTTCAGGACAAGTTATCTACCGAAGTTTTGCCCAGAAGAAGTACGCAAGATAGTAACAGAGATTCTATTAACATGGGGGGATAGCAAACTCAGCTAACCTACCATTACGCATTACTGCCAACTTCAATCACATAGGGACATCAGCCAATCAGTAAGGACAATGACATTAGTGGAAGGCGTTCAACATTTTACTACAGACAATTACAGTTTATGTGACACAGTTTCTCGCAATAATATGAGATTTTAATCTGCTCATTAAAAAACAGCTTTATTAGGCATAAATAGCAGTCATATCATCATACACAGCAGTCATAATAGCCTTTACAATTCAAGTCTTATTTTAATTCAAGTCACTTATTTTAACCTGAAAGTAAAACGTATTTACTTTAGACAATTTACAACATCGCATAATATTAAACAGCATTTACGTAATTTACACGTTTTCTGGTGGTGATGCAATACACGAGTCCTACCTTCTCTTATAAAATATCTTAATCATAATAATCTCTACATTCAATTCCCAACAATGGTGGTGTAATGTAAAGCATGTTTAAGATTAATAGACAGGCTGTCGATTCATTAAATTATACGCTATTTCCTCACAAAAGTAGTTTATGCAGTAGTAAAGTTTCTCTATTGACATCCATTAAAAATACGGCCACCAATAAGCTTACCAACAATAAGCTTAAATACAAGATGTTGATGGCTTTGTCAATACAACATAGTATCATAAGTCTCTTTATGCCTCATTATGCCAAATACTATGTTTTTCCCCTCTTTTTCTTATAACCTTACAGATGCCCTAATTAAATTTAAGAGATTATTATTAGTTTATCTAAAAGATTAAATGCTCTAGCAGACTTTTGTTACTGCTACCTCCGATCTGTGACACTAAATGTTGACGCCACTGGTCTCGTGCAATCACGTGATTTACGTCAGCGGTTTCCTCTGCGGCTTGAAGCTCGGTCAGCTGACGATCAGTCGACCTTCTCCACTGCGGAAGATACAGACATAAAAACACGATCGTCCCCAAAATCTTCAAGCATGGCGAGCCAGTCTCAGGGTATCCAGCAGTTATTGCAAGCTGAGAAACGAGCCGCAGAAAAGGTAGCAGAGGCTCGCAAACGTAAGTAGCCGTTTTGCTTGTCATTGCTAGAGACTCAGCTAGCAGGCTAAATGGAGATCAGTAAGCCATAGTTTACTGCTGGCTATTGTGTCTGGCAATGAAATTTCGTGTGGGATTATTTAAATTGTCGTTAGAATTCAAATACGATTAATATTCTCTTGTTGTATTTGATTACTAGCTCGCAATTGGATGGCAGGCTTGCTTGTATACAGGGGAACGGACTGATGAGCAGTTTTTTTACGGCACATTTGTCGAGAACTGGTTGTAGCGTATTTCTTAAGGCCCAGTTACATCCAGGATGTCCAAAAACATCTGAAACACGTAAATGTTTTGAAATTGCGTTGAGGAATTTTGCACGTTTTGATTGTCTTGCTCTAAGGGATTTTAATCATGTTTTTGTGTATTAACTATTTAATCCAATGTTTGCTACGTTTTACTTACAGTGACGGAAATTATGACAGAAGATGTACTAAATATCTCCTTTGCTAAAAAGTCACAGTGACATTGAGTCAGTGTACATTCACTCAGTTCCTGTTTTATAATAGTGCAGTTTCTGTTTCCAGCTCTCATTTACTTTATGCAAGACAGGATTTTCCCTGGCAGAGCAATATTTGGCCTTTTTCTGCCTGGAGGAAATTTGAAATCTTATCTATGCTGACATTATGTCTGTAATAAACATTGTGTGCGTTATTCTCTCTTTTGCTTTTTTTAATATAGGGAAGAATCGCCGTCTGAAGCAGGCTAAGGAGGAGGCGCAGGCTGAGATTGAACAGTATCGTTTGCAAAGAGAGAAGGAGTTTAAGACGAAGGAGGCTGCGGTAAGATATATTATGGTGGATTTAATAACTAACTTTTTAAACTACATTTTCTCAGAGGTCATTTTGGTACAGTTCTTGGCTTCTCAGAAACTTAATTAGGTGACTATCACCCCCATGTTAATTAAGAGTAAGAGAAATACTAAAGTGTTTATTAGTGTACCAGAAATGTACACCTATATTACCATTAATTCTGGATTAACTGATAACCGATAATGATAGTAATAAGTAAGAGGCAGAACATTTAAAACTATCCCTAATTTCTCATTACATCATCCATTAGGCACTAGGATCTCATGGAAACTCTGCTGTAGAGGTGGACAAGGATACTTTGGATAAGATGAAGCGCATCCAGAACAGTTATCAACAGAACAAGGAGGCTGTACTTGGCAACCTGCTAAAGATGGTTTGTGACATTAAGCCAGAGATCCACGTCAATTACCAAGTTGCTGGATAAGCACCTCTGTCCAACAATTACATCCATTACAATTCCCACAAAGCACTGAGAAAAAGACTGCCACTGGACATATCGTTACAATCAAAAAACTTGATAGATGGCTGCTTTTACACCCTCCATATACCCTCCATATTTGGTTTACAACAACACACATTTTCTATAGTGTCCAAAGATATTTATTAATATGTAAACCATTTTAATGGCATACAACGCAGTTATGATATACAAGAATGAAAAATCATTACCTTGGTACTCTAAATACACAATCCAGTAGTATTTTTCATTATTGTCTGCATATAATATCCTTCGTATGATCCAATGCAAGTCTTTGTCTCAGCTTTCTTAGTAAAAAGTAGTATTGTCCAGTTTATCGGATTGTGTTGCTTTATTTGTGAATGATACCTTTAAATGTTGTGAGAGTGTCTGTATCATAATGCTGTGTTAATGTGAGTAATCATGTTATTGTTTTATCTAATTGATACATACAATATTGATTTTCCCCTTAAAAGCTCTTTTGTGATAGCCATCTTAATTAAGCAATTGCTAATTAAATGAGCAATTACAGTTGCCTCACAATTCCTTCCTGCACTCTTGTTCTGTATATGTAGGTGACATTCCTCTCCTTGAACCTGCTGTAAAAATATAATAAATGTCTTGGTGTAAGTAAATCCACTCCATTCTTTTTTTTAAAGAGTTTTTTCCTGTGTCTGTTTTTTGTGTCTGTAGAACAATGCTGGTGGTCACAATAAGTGGGTTTTATTTTATTTTAGTCATATTCCATATAATCAATCAATTGAGAGATTTTTCACAGTGACTGAAACATACCATTGATTAATGTCTTTTTCTTTGATAGTTTTAAAGCAAGTAATTTACCAAACAATTGTGAGGGAATCTTTTTCAATAAAGGCAATTCTCTCCCTATCTTTAAGGATCTCCATAACCTTTCTCAACTACGTTGGCTGTAATATTCATTGACACTCATAGCAGACAAGGGAGAAGACATTTAAATATACTAAAAATGACATTCTAGGCTCTTCACTAATAATACATTTCAAATATTTTTTAAAAGCATATTCAGTTTTTACTATTTTTTTTTTTACTATTTTTTTATGTAGTTGTCAAGTGCATTTAATTCTGAAAATAATCGAGGACGATTTTAAAGTCTTAAGTCTTTTGTAAGTGACACACTTCCTGCTGCGACTTAGTGGTGCTATAACCGTGACTTACAATAGTTGCATCATTGTGACACTTTCTGTTCCATTTATTGCCATAAACTGATTGCCTCATCATGGCAACACTAATCCAGATATCAACAATTCCTTCACGGTTTAGCATTTTCTATATCTATTGTATTTTTCTGACCAAGTATAAAGCGACTTGAGTAAATGTAAAAGGATTTTTTTAAACATACTTACTTCTGCCTGTTTCTCACAATAGCCACCCCTATGTCATCAGTCCCTAAGACTAGACATGCAGCTTAAGTTTTATTTGAGTATGAAATCACTCAATGCATGTAGAAGATATATTTCCTGTTTCTATTTTTTGCCATAAATGTATTGCTTTGCCATGGCAACACTGAGATATCAAAAATGTATCATCTTCATATTTGCCAAATTTGGTGGCAATCCCATAAATCCCCTAGGAGCAGTATTTAAATATTCAAAGCCTGGAATTGACAAAAAAATCCACATACAATACAAAATGGCCAACTTCCCATTGGGCGGAGCAAATTAATGTAATGAAGGTTGAACATTTTTTTTTATGAGCACAAAAGTTGGACTTTGGATGGACTTAGCCGATTCAAGTACCAGGTTTCGCGTGCATGTATGTTTGATATATGCACCATTTTTTTGCATCCCAGGTCAAGTTTCAATGAAATCACTCAATGCATGCAGAAGTTATAAGCCACTTCCTGTTTCTATTTTTTGCCATAAAGTATTGCATCGCCATGGCAACATCATTCCGATATCAAAACTTCCTTTGCAATTTAGGCTCTTTAATGTCTTGGTATAATATTTGCCACGTGTGTGTGATATATACACCATTTTTTTGTGCTACCGAGCACCCTAGCCTTTGCCCGGCCCTAATGGCTGACAACTGTGATGTGTGTGCCAAATTTCAGTACTTTTTGAGCATATTAAGGGTCCAAAAGCCTTAAAAATAGCTCATTTAAAAAATAGTAATAATAACTTTCAGTGCTTCGGCCCTAAAATAATAATAATAATTTTAAGGAAAACAATAGTTTAATTCTAAGTTAAACAACTTTAACTGCTTGGGCCCTAAACATTGCCAAAGGGTCAATAACACGTCAACATCATGAACTGCCATGTGTCAACGGAAGCAGGGCCAAGCGTTAAAAGCGTCTTACCACGTGACGTGAAGCGTCACTGTGAAGAAGCCACATAAAGCACCGGTCCCGGAAGCAAAGTACTTCCTCCTCAAACCGAAGGAAACGTCTTCACAATAGTAGTTTTTAAAACCGTTTTCATCTTTTAATACATTTAACAAAATCAGAATCTATTTTATTCCCCAGTACGTGATTTACCGAAATTAATCGAAATAAAAAACTTCCATGATCACTTGTATAAAACGATACTATTCTCTCTTTTGGTGTGCACGCAAGAAATAACTGGTAGTTGTTATTTTATCTTTAATAATAATAAATTAAAAAGCAAAAGATGATCTACAGTGTTAAAACTGTTTATTTCTACAATTATTTTAACTAATAATACTAAAATGGCAAGAAACATGACATAATTTTGTGTGTTTATATTTGTATGATATGTCACAGTTGATCGGTTCACTCAAAGATGGAGCGACTTTTATTGTAGAATTTTTTATGATTAGTTTGGGTTTTGCAGTCGACTTCGTTTCGTAATCGTTTCATCACCATCGTTGCTGGTCAGTAGAAACAGCACAACGTTTAGATGAATGTACTTATCTCCTGAAACTGATGTTCAGCAAATATTAAAGAAGCTGAGGAAATTGGTGGACTTATTTTCCGCTTGCTATAAGGGTGAGAGTTTGTATCTCTAAACAACTTTACCATTTAAAATGGAGTTTGAAATAGAGTTTAACCGCAATCCTTTTTGCTTTGACCTCTGTCAGGCATTGTAAAGTTAATCGTTTTAACTAAAAGCTTCTGTTGTCTTAGCTTTTTAAAGAAGATAAACATTACTAGAATAATGATTATGAATATTAAGTTTATCATTTCGATTTAATCAAGAACATTACTTAATAGATTTTTAGTTAATAGAATAGTGTTTTCTCAACTGTAGATAACGCGTTGTAAATGAACTGTATTTTAAGTTATGAAGTGTAGCTGTTTTCTAGGTCCCACCTAACAATCCCTTCAAAAAACCACATATGAACTTTGGTAGTACAACTGGGTAATTTGGTCCTTCATGCTGGTCGTACAGGTTAGGTTAACTGTACTGAAAAAAGATAATGTAATTTCACACTTTGCTGTTGAAATTTGAGTGTGTTGTTGAACTTGAACATCATTCAAAGCTCAAAATTTAAACAAATAGTTGATCCAACAATGAAAACATTGTCTTCAACTCTTTTTACTCTTCCTCATGCCATTTCCAACTCGCTTCATTTTCATTCTTTTTGGAACAGTAACAGAAGATTTAGTTTAGCTAAGGGCAAAACATAAATATTGCAGGGAGTACAATAAAGAAAGCTTCAGGAAGGGGCCAAGACAAAATAATAAACAGAACTAAGAACAAAGGGTTCAAGGGTAGTTTGAATATTCTGCTAATTTCTCCTTTTCCTTCCTCCTTTCCTTCCTGCTTTACAGAAAGTTTGGAACAACATGATTTTTTTAAATGATACATTATGCCTTTAACATTGCAGAACATCTTTAACTTTGTCATATTTTAATTTAGTTCTTTAAAAAGGTATTTCAGAATAACCAATGCATTGTATGATAAACCTGGCAAAATCTTAAAATAACTGCTGTTGTTTGACAACAAGGAAGAGATTTTTGATATCACTTTATCATGACTTTCTTTTGTTATTTGAATCAAATGTTTTTTAAGGAAGTTAGTATCATTAATGCGGAAAAAGTTCCTGGATTCCACATATGTTTATTTAAAGGGTTTTGCTGAACCAGACACTCTGTTATTAAAACTCTATAACCTAGATGCATGGGGTCTTGTGCCATATTTTTCTGTAATGCTAGATGGGGGGTTTTTTGCCAGTCGATGCCATACAGTTATCTAAGTCTGTATCTCTTAGGAACTCTTATGTTACCTCTTTCACTATGTCTGAAGTGCTTGGATTTGGATCAGTAAGGAAGTGCATTGACGGGTCAGGGTAACTTTAGCCCATTGCCTGTCTATTGTATGAGCATGTCTAAATTCCAGATTATACTATACTTATACTTTCTGTATTCTCAACACCAATTGCAGTTTTTATCTATTGTGCTAGTGATTCATGGACACAGACTGACGCACTGATTACCCCAGGGTAGTTTAACCATAACAAGAAATAAGACCTATTATGTGGCTTTATAAGAACGAATTGGCTCAAATTTTGTAATGACTTACAGTTTAGGTCAAGGTGGATTTTTAAATGTGGACATTAACCTGATTTGTGATTCTGATACTTATCAAAAATGAAAACACTGTGTATTAGTTTACAAATGATACAGCTGACCTAGACAATATGGTTTCATATTGAAATTTGTGACATCTGTCATTATTCTGACTCTTCTCAAAGCATCATAAAAGTTTCATTTTTATTTTAAGCTGTGGCATTGTCAATTAATAATATTTAATACATTTCAAATGAACATCATAGTCCAAGCCAGTTCAAATGTTTCAGTGTATTTTTTTTTCATGTTTTAATCTTTTTTCGAAGAAAAGCAAGCAAGAAAAGATGACTTGCACTTTTACTAATGCTCATGTTTTGGGTCAAAGGTGTATTTTCAAAACAACAGATTTTTCTAAAAGAAATGTAGTTAATGTCTTATAATAAAAATCAAATAGTGATTATCATTTAGGGTTCGAAAGCTGTTTTATTAGAATAAACAATTATTGAACATTTAAAAAGTCTGTGTATCATGCATTTGATGTGATTTGATTTGACAACTCTGTAATTCACATAAACCAAGCCTGCTGCTAAACCAACAAATAAACATTAGAGTTGTTTGCTGTTGTGAAATTTTGGATGACATTTCCTGACGAATTGCACTTTGTACCTCATTTTGAAAGTTGGTAGATTACGCTACTAGTACTGTTGAACCCAGCTCATACAACTGCATAATGCCCTGCCCATGTTCGTTGCTTGGTTTTCTGTATTATGACTTATCAACCAGAGTTTGAACATCATAATGATCAGTAATAATTGACAAAATCCTCATAATCCTTCAGTCTACGTGTGGACGGTATCTGTTTGAACTGAATAAATGCTGAAAATGAATGAAATCATGAGAAGGTTATTGATATCAAGTTTTTGAAATACAATGAGTATTCGTTTTGTTTACTCCTTACAAGAAAGAAAGGGTAGAGGTGCAACAAACAATACATTACAAAGACAAACAATTTAGTACAACGTTGCAGTACAGGTAATGATAAATGTCACGTGGCATTAAAGTGTCAGTGTAAAGTGTCTTTGTAGTGTAGTCTACAAGCATTATAGAAGTGTACAGTACTGGTCAAAATTTGGACATGTCTGACAGAATTTGTTTGTATTGTTCTAAAATGTGGAAAACCATAATAATGAGTATGTGCGTGTAATTGTTTGGTAGTGTAGAATGAGCAAACATTGAAAAAATTTATAAAGGCTGTAGTGGGTGTGGATAAAGCCTTGTGATTGGATTAATGTCAGGAGAGGGAAATAAAAGGCAGACGAGAGGTCACATGAGTAGTGAGTTCTGTATAACCAGGCACACACTGTATTCCCCATTTTACTGCTGTTACTATATGTCTGTCTAGATTACACTTTCATACACTCAGTGAACTTGCATGTTGAAAGATACAAAGATTAGACTTGCATGTTTTTGGGTTACCAGAGAAGAAAGGAAATTCCTTTAGGGACGAAGCCAACTGAGACAGATTTTGTGTGGGTGAGTGTGAACAAATTATTTACAGAGAGTTGTTTGGCTTTCAGTTGTATTGTTGTTTTGTTTGGTTATTTGTACCAAATTGTTTAATTGCATATACAAATAAATTCAGCATTTAACCAAGACAGCTTCATTTAAAGGCCTTCCCTTATAAATAAAAATGACTGTGGTGCTACTATAGTATAAATTGATTATCATATTTAAAAATGATAGTATTTGGAATATTTATGTACCCTATAACGAATTAAAGAATACCATGAAATCATACTTCAAATTTTCTGATCTGAACATTAAAAATTTGTTAGATTTCCTCTCAGTCTTACAATCAACATATAGACTGTTTTTGTGAGATGATTAGTTTAATAACCATGTTGTGCGAACAGTCACGTGTTTTACTTTTTGACAACAGTGCACACATTGTGTAGACTTATAAATGTCGGAGCGACATGTGGTTTTTAAAGACAGGAGTCAAGTAGATATTTACTCTCTGAGTGTACTTTGTAACTTGTTTTTATTCTCTTAATTGATGCCTGGTTTACATAATTTGTTGTTATGAATCTGGGCTAAATATAAGGGAATATTTAATTCTCTGTGTGTGACAAAATAGCAGTTATATTTAGTGTTTGCTTGGTAGGCAAACACTAAACTGCTGACCAATGGTTAATAGAGATACATGCATCGTCACATTCATTATGTCTGTCTGGATAGTTTCATTAACTTCAGCCATTTTTGAAGTCACTTCAACCCCAAGTCTGTTCCAAACCTTTAGTTAAACAGATTTTCCTCAGGGTAGTAATTGTTTTATGAAGCTATATGTTAAATTAGCCTCAAGTGAACAGCCTGGGGTTGTCATGGTATTCAATTAGAGAAGTCTCACATAACTCTTCATTCTTTTCTAGTCTTTGATCAGTTTTAAGAACTGGAGATCAGGATGTAAAGGGTTTAGTTTCATATATAATGTAAACACTGACCCCACTGTGGTACTTATTTGTGTATCCCAAGCACACTTTTCAGGCAAGCATTTTTGCAAACAGAAGATTTTAAAACAATAGAAATATACTATTTACTTTCAAAATAATTAAACGATCAGATACTTGTCAAACTTAGCATAGTTAAAGGGATAGTTCACCCAAAACTTTTTCCATCATTTACTCACCCTCATGTCATACCAACCTATATGACTTTTCTTCTGTTAAACACCAAAGAAGATATTTTTGAGAAATGTCTCAGTGGGTTTGTGTCCATGCAGTGGAAGCCACACCAATGGGTGGCACTGTTGTTTGGTTACCAAGATATTAAAAAAATACCCTCTTTATTTTTGTTTGTCAGTAATTATGTAGTTTATGAGGACATGTAAATGCTGAAACCATTACAAAGTATCATTATGTAACACTAGCTAGGTACCATGACTGAGGTCATAGTACCAAATTCGTAGGAAAGCAATAAATGTCAAGGCAATGACATTAATAACCATTTGAAAGTAACTTTGCACAGCGCTAGTTTATCATGTTCTGCTCTCTACCTTTTAATTTAGCTGAAGCTTTATATGAAACATACTGCAGAGATTTTAATGCAAGTATAACTTATCATCAAAAAGCTTTAATGACTTTCTTTACTCTAATCCCTCCCCAGCACCCCTAGCAGTAAGACAGATATGTCACATGCACACCACAATCACCATGAGGAAACAACCATGTTACCTACAATCACAGATCATCATGGGGACCATGTGACACAGCCCGACACAGACCACGGAAGTCACAATATGATGATGGTAAGACAATCTTGACATCATGTAGCCTTTGTGTCAGTATTTAGACATTTACTAGTATAAAGGCCATATAAGCATCTTTGTGTAATTATTGTTGTGTTATCTGGGAGTGCAAAGCAATTTTTAAAGGCCTAAAAATGATTGTTGACTTATTGATTCTTATAGCAAATGACTTTCTACTTTGGCTGCAAAAATGTTGAGCTGCTATTCACTGGGCTTGTTATCAACACACCAGGAGGTAAGACTGCTTTGTAGGTTACATATATTTTAACATGTCTGACACAGTGATCTTTTGGTAGGTCTGCTAATGAGGGACAATACTTTGTTTGCAGCATTGAAAAAATAATTTTCAATAAAATTAAATGACACTAGCGACACCTTCAGCAATACAACTAAGCAAAACAAAGTTCAACTTTATACAAGAAGAAAAGTGATGTGTTGTGGTGACTACCAGTAAAAGCAAAGACAATAGGCATGTTTTACCATCTGATATAGCAGAGTAGAAACTTCTATTAGCAATCAGTTACAGCATCACATTGAGTCCAATGATTCAGTTGCTGTCAGTTTACACAGGATTCAAATTATAATTTACTTTTTGCTTTTACGATGTTACTAGTTGTCAGGATATACCGGCATTCCGGTAAAGGGCAAATATTCCGGTTTTACATTTACATTTTTCGGTTTTGAAACCTAGTTTAATCAAACTGGCAAATCTAAAATACAAGAACAGTGTTTTTTCTTTTGCAACCACATTATATTGGGATAATAGAATTGCCAACATTGTCTTTTAGAGTTTAACTTCTGTTCATTCTTATCCTCAGAGATGGTCGGTGCATGCATTGGGGTCTTCTTGCTGGCTATGTTCTACGAGGGGCTTAAGATTGGTCGTGAGGTACTGTTGAGAAGAAATCAGGTGAACGTACGTTACAACTCCATGCCTGTCCCTGGAGCTGATGGCACCGTACTTATGGAGACCCACAAAACAGTCGGGTCAGTGAATAGAGTTTGCATGTTTTTCAGGAGTCAAGAGTTGTGTTTGACCTTGTACCTTGACCTTATACCCAAATAGTGCACTTTGTAGTGATGTCTGAAATTATAGTGAACATAATCAAGTGCACTCATTCAATCCCATAATGCACTGCAATAACAAGTGTACAACGGCTAGCCACTACCCTGTCTCAGCAGGAAGTGGCACCTGCAGCCCTTCCAGCACACACGCAGGTGTCGGACTTTGCTCACTAATTTTCATTCACTCTTTCAAGTGGACTATATTAATGATGTAGGTAATAGTAAATAAGGATATTGAAAGCTATTTTGGAGGTCAGTTCAGGCATTAAGTTGAAGCTATTATTACATTTTTTATTACAGTATTATAATTATTACAAAATAATTGTGCTGTGTTTCCTTGATTGAAATTTGGTCAACAAGTTAGGAATAGCCAAGCATTGTTTCAAAAACCCTCTAACTTCTTTCTTATGCCACAGATTCAAATCTGTCTTTCTAAATTGATCACAAATCTGAATTGGTGAGACAGTTCCTTTTGAAATTAGCAGAGAACAATTACTATATTCCATGCCTAAAGACAAAAGACCCCTCTCGCCCAAAATAACACTTTTTTACTATATCTAGCTCTCATTAACCTGCCATTCAGCAAGAATTACTGGGTAAACATTGTTGTCCTATTAATACTGATGACTCAAGCTGATGCTCACCCAACCCCCAAGGTCACCCCATGCCCCACCCCACATACACAATCCTGCACACTTTTTAAATTTGTTTCAACCGTAGTGCTATTGTGTAATTGTCATATGTTAAAAATGGGTTAATATGTTAACTGATTGGGTTGTTATATGACAGGTAGACATGTCTAACAGATAAAGGTACTGTAAAAAAATCCTTGAAAAACAAAAGTGTTG
>JAZGTI010014132.1:0-14331 GCA_036877585.1 Botia kubotai
AAGGTTTTAGTGTCTTCAGAGCAGAGGAGTTAAGGAGCTGCCCTCAAACAGGAAGCAGGAATGTGCAGGGCTGTAATAATGGTGTGGATGAGTTATGATCTCTGAGAGCGAGTCAGCTCGGACTGTCTGCAACTCACCATGACAGCTGTCTGGGTACTGAAGATATCCAGTCTCAACATACTGCTCAAATCCAGACCTGTGACAGAGACAGAAGAGCGAGTGAGGGAGAGAGGGGGAGAGACATAACAAGCGAGTGACAATCATTCTTTTGTGCATGTCTCCTTGAATGATCCTTCTAATTAGTTCTGCTGTCATCGTGCTGTTGTTGCCTTTCTGAGCAACTGTAAAGGGAAATAACAGGTTACAATCTGATTGGACCATGTCTGTACCAGCCATGACAGCCATGTTTTTAGAGGCCATACGATGAGCGATACATGCTAACTCATACTCACACACTTTTACACAGACGTAAATGTTTGAGAGAACAAAAACTGAGAGCAAAAACTGAGAGCAAAACGATATTTACGTTTGCTGTTCTTTATCAAAACATAAAAAGAAGGGCATTCCTATTGAAGAAAACACTGGAATTTCACTGTGTGTATCATTTTGGATTGTTTTGCATGCGTTTACAATGTTTTGCATGATACCATGACTCACATTTTTAAATTTTAAACTTCAAATGTTATTTTCATGTGATCACATGATTAATCAAAAACACACGTGCGATGACTTCCATCTGTGATGCTGTGAGGGGTTGGAAAAATAAGATGTCTCTTTGTTAAACCTATAAAGGGTAATTACAGATTTCATTTGAAAATAAATTTGTGGTTTGGTGTTGATGAAAAGGTACTTGAGTTTTACAGACAGGGCTGCGGGGGTGCATGAGACAAAAGGCTGGAAAACATTGAATGACTGCGTTCAAGGGAAATTAGTGAAAAGAGCAAAATGTTCATTCATTCGAGTGTCAATAAATACGAATTTCTTCCGCTTTGACTCCGTTTCAAATGAAAAAACCTTTGTGTGAAGGAAATGAGTGTTTGGGTAAAACAGTCTAATAAGAACAATTCTGAGCGAATATGATGTTGCTGACTCACGCAGTCTAACAGCGTAACCACGGCGACATGTCATCACACAAACGAGCGTGTCACTGTTGCCCACTGCCGAGCACCTGAGTGACATTTTGCAGATAGATGCACAACACGTTCTCTGTTTCTCGTTTTGTCTCAGTGTTCCCATGGAGACGTGATTAGATCAGGATATGTGGTCTAATGGCGCATGCACTTTTGTACCTAAATGTCCGAAGTCATCATTCTTAAAGCGGTAAGATCACAGCATGTGTTGTTTGACAGGACAGTGATTTTCAACCAGAGGTTTGTGTATCATGGGGGGTATTAAGAGGGTTAGTTCACCGAAATATGTTCTCTCTTTTTCACACTGAACACCCAGTTACACACATTCTATTTTACATTTCCATTTTTTGGGTGAAGAACCCATTTAAGCAGGTTCATACATACATCCATACATATGTGTGTGTGTGTATATATATTTATCAGTGGTTGGAGTGTATATATATTTATCAGCATGGTTAGAGTGTGGATCACAAGGCCATGGTCATGGGTTCATGGGTTCACATACTCAGAAACAATGTATAGTATAATGCAATGCAAGTCGCTTTGGATCAAAGCACCTGCCAAATGCATAAATGTAAATGTGTATATATGTGTGTGTGTGTGTGTGTGTGTGTATTTGTGTATACATACACACACATAAATATTGCAATCATTATGGTTCCTTTTAAAGGGAAGAAAACAACATGTTTGTGTTAAAAGTCTGTGACTTTACATTCAAAGCAGAGTTAAAAGACACATTTGTGGTTTTGTGTCGCTCAAGGGGGAACTTCAGCTCAGAGCTGTGCAGGTGCAGAGGAACAAAATCCCTGGTAAACAATGTTGAAACACACTAAACGTTTGATCTATGGCTGACTCGATTCAATTTAGGTCCATTTAAACTATCTGTGCGGGATCAAGACATTTACATTTATGTATAAGACGTTACATTATATATAAGACGTGTGGTCTAACTGTGGAGCAGAGGCTACAATGGTGGTTTAAGATTAAAGCATGCACGTACACACACACATAACTTATCATATAATGACACCCCATTTCAGCCCTGCCCAGACACCTGCCTCTCTCTCGCCTCGCCCTGCATATTCAATCCATCTGCAAATCAGCCCTCTCTACCTGACATGATTTAGAGTCCTTATTTCCATTAACCTGAGTGGAGAGAGCAAGAGAAAGAGTGGGTGAGAGAGAGAGAGAGACAGAGAGAGATGACTTCATCTCATACTGAAGGATAAATGGAAGGACAAGATTAAAAAAAAGTCCCGCATAAAGTGGTAAATTGGGATCTCGCAGGTGGATAATATTGGAACATCAATATGGCTCTTAGATGCATGCTTTTCATTATACCCGAATTGGCCAACACACACACCTACACACACACACACACACATTAGCACGCACACTCTCTCTCATCATGTGGAGATTAGATTGCCCCTGGGAGTGTGTGAATGGGGAAAAGGGGAATACACAGAGAAAATCACCCACAAGATAATAAAGTCATATTTTTTCCATACTCTCCAACCCTGCCTTGCACAGCACACTGTGAAAAAAGTTGCCGAACTGTTCTAAAAACGAGAAAGTCAAACTATTACCATAGTACATCTAATGGCCTCTTTTCTCTCATGTCACCTTCTCTGTCTAGCAGTATTTCATTAGAAGCTCATTAGCATTTTAACACACAGCGTGCTCAACAGCTATAGTTCTCCTCCAAACCTATTTTCCTTCATCTTGTTACCTGTTCTGACACTATCTAGTCTCGTTCAGCCAGACTTTCATTATCAGCATAGAATCTGGTCCACATCACAGTCATCCAGTTTGACTTGCATGTGAATCGACAGACCGCCGTTTTTTTTTAACGTGACTACAGCCTGCCAATTAGATCAGAGCTTACAATTTCAGCCAGCTCTTGCCACAATCTAAATACCTCCAAATGTATGCATATTAATGCTGAGAGCTGTTGGCATTTGCCTGACTAGTATGATTTGTTTCTTCTGACAAATCCCAAGTTTGAGCCAAGATTTTAAAACTCTTTAAATAATTCTAATAATTCAAAAGCGCTATACGATTGTAGAACGCTTTATGGCATCCGACAGCATGAGACATAGGACAAAACTTTGGCTACGGAAGCAAATAATTGAACGCTAAAGAAAAACCAGAGCTCGTCCGGGACAATGGTAAGTTCTGTCCATTTGGCCGCGGTCTGGAGATCTGCTGTATACGTAATAATGTTCATGAGTGAAGACGAAACCATTCCTCAGCTTGTTTAAAGAGATTCATGCGCACAGCTAGACAGAAGAACCGTGTGCTGCCGCAAATATTGAGTTTATAGCCGGAGTTGTGACTAAAAAATAACACCATTTATTACTGCGAGAAACAGTGTAAAGAGACCAAGCCCTTAAAATACAATTTACAGACCTGATATGATGCACGGTGTCCACTACAGTGGACAGATCTTTACAAGTCATTTTTAGTGACTCAGGGAGTGATGTTACACCTGTATCCATAACTCAATATGACTGTTCACTTTAAATGCCATGTTGTTCTGGATTTATGTCAATATAAATTCAACCTGACTACAAAAGTGGAGATGCACCAAGTACCTCTGCAATATTTAATATTATATGCTATTGCAATGGACAAATATGTGATTATGTACATTAAAAAAATGTTCACACGTTAGAACATCTCACACTAATGTTGGTTAACAATAAGCAAAAATCAGTTATTAAACAGATCTTATATTATAACAGATCAGGGTTTGAAACTTCGTACGGTAACTTGATCTGCAATGTAAGTTTCTAATAATGATTTATCATTTTATTGTTTCTTTCAATTTCAAGGTTGCTTAGAATTTAACTCATCCACAACAAGAAAATAACTCAAAAGTTACAGACTTCATCTTTAGTGCTACACATCTTTAGTGTGTAGTGTTCCTGTTGCTCAGTTGGTAGAGCATTGCGCTAACAACGCAAAGGTTGTGGGTTCAATTCCCAGGGAGCGCATGTACTGACAAAATGTATAACTTGAATGAACTGTAAGTCACTTTGGATAAAAGCGTCTGCCAAATGCATAAATGTAGTATACAGTACACACTCGAACCCTGAACTATAAAATGCAAAATGTGAATAATAAGATTTCTTATAAGTAATTGTTTACGCAACATTTGGGGCTGTGTAGTATTCAGGTAACAGACATTACAAACACAAATATTTGTAAATGTTAATGTGCCATTTGTGACACATTTATAAGTCTCGTAAACAAGTCCTCGTGTTTGTTCTTTAAATACAGTTTCTTTCAGACTAATGTCTGCACGTACATTTGGTCTGAAGCGGCAGATGTTAACAAATAACAGACAGTGTGAATGTGTGTGTGACGGTGATGTCATCGACAGAGCTAATAGGATTTTTTATATTTTTAACAGAATGTTGTGAAACCTTTTTTAGAGGAATGATACTAATTTACTTCATAATTCTAACAGGAGGATGAATTTAATTCACGTTTCATTTAATTTCACACAGAATGGCTTTATGAATGTACAATACAACTATTTTTAAGCTATCTATGAAGTCATCCGGGCCATTGTGTAGAATGTGGGGTAGAATTCTGTAACTGTGCTTGGTAATAAATTCTGAAGATATTTAATGGCCCTCTGATGTTTCCCAGATGTTTTTAAGATGTTTATAGTAACTTGAGCTCTAAGAGAGCTTTTAAACAGTGATGCGTTCTATAAGAACAAAGACTGTATTAAGAATACAGTAGCTGTGCTGTTACAGCAGTGAACTTTAAAAGCGTGCTATTGGATGTTTACTATGGCAAGACTAACACGAGGCTGCATGATGTAGTGTAACTCACTTGAATCCAGGCGCCACGGTGGCACAGCTCCCCGCGCTCAGCCAGATGCAGTACGGGTCTCGCGAGGACAAACAGCTCCTAAAACACAAGCATACACACACACTGTTAACTCATAACACATGTGCTGGAAAGGTTGTGTGTGTTTTTCTCGCTCACTGTCTCTTTACCAACCCCTCACCCCATTTCCCCTTCCTTTTTCCCTTTGAATATATGTCACATGCTGGAAGGGACAGCCAGACACAGCATCACCATAACAAAGCAATAATGCCTCTCTCTGGTCACAGACTCTGTAGAAATACAGAGAGCATGTGTGTGACTTACTGCTGTAGCGCAAGGTGTGTGTGCGTTTCTGTTGCATGATTGACAGGTGTGTTGTGTTCGCCAGAGGCCATCTGAGATTCAGATACATGACTAAGCTGGAAAATCACCCAGAGAAACAAAGACAGAAAGAATAGAGACAGACATAAAAAATTAAGACATACAGAAAGAGAGAGAGACAGAAAGAGAGACATACAGAAAGAGAGAGACAGAAAGAGAGACATACAGAATGAGAGACAGACAGAAAGAGAAACAGACAGAATGAGAGACAGACAGAAAGAGAGACAGACAGAATGAGAGACAGACAGAATGAGAGACAGACAGAAAGAGAGACAGACAGAATGAGAGAAAGAAAGGTAAGAAAGAAAAAACATGGTTGACGTGCCTTGATGCAATTGAAATGACAAGGTCACTTCCCCTACTGTTTTCTATTTCCTGCTATATTTTTCCTTGTCGCAGGTTTGTGGTTTTTCTATGCTGGGTGTTGGTCTCTGTGGCTCTTTTTACACTATCAACAATTTCTTATTTTACTGATATCTGTCACAGATCAGATCCTGTTACAAGCATGTTAACAGCAAAACCACAAAAGACATATTTCACTTTAGATTCAGATCAAATGTGGTTCTGAATCTGAAACACATCCGGCCATTTGACCTACATCTAAACACTCATATCCGATTCTCATCTTATTCGTGAATTTTTCATCACTGTTACATGACAGATGAACTTCCTATGTGTGAATAATGAAGAGCAGTGAGTGACACCATGATGGAACTACTCCTCTAATCTCACGGAATGAATAAAGCCCGGAAATCTGGGTGGTCAAATTTAAAAACTGCATAAGAAATTAGGAATTATTTTAATATTTAATACTAATATTGTTTTCAATTATATACAAATATACATTTCATTTTTTCTTTTTTACTTTTTTTTTTTTTACTATTTTTTATTTCTCAAGAAACCATATTTTGTTTTTCCTGGGGAAAACCTTATTGCCATTAAATTAAACAAATTAAATATAAATATAAATGAAATATATAAATATAAATTAAAATTGCCATTAAATAGTCTCTAAATAAACTTCACCACAAACCTAATTTCTTCATTTGAATAAATACAAGTGTTTGAACGGAGCTGATGTTTTGCACTCAGCGCTCCATGGGCATGAAAACAATCCAGAGAGAGAGAGTGAGAAAACAGGAAGAACGGGAATGTTTTTCCACAAATCATGGAGCTGTGTGTATCCTCAAAGGCTGGGGCGACATGAGCTAACCGATTGGTGAAAAGTTAAGACATGGCTGGATCCAACATCACTGAGCAGGCAGGATTGTTTTTGGAAAGGAATCCAGACTGAAATCTCCTGATAGGACTTGGAAATCTTTTAAAAAGGAAACACAGTCTATCAGCTTGCTCATGAAACAGCTGTGTTAAAAAAGGAATTGTTTGCTGCTGGCCCGTGGCCAATCAGATGGCTCTAATTTGCGTGCGAGTACCGAATGCATGCAGTGATGCTGTCTGGCGGACCGCAGCGTGTGATGGAAACACGTCTATATCCACCGATCTCAGTGTCTTCGTGGTGCTGCTTTCAGAAAGGGCTGAATACTGCAGCTTTGCGCCCTCTAAAATGCATCCGTGTTTAAATTTGAATGCGTTTATAAATGCACGTCTTTGGAAATACACATCGCTTTCAGTGCACTTGTGGAGAACGTTATACATAATAGATCAAAAGAGAAGCTGCACGCAGGACTTTGAGAAGACTCACACAACTGTCGTAAACTTTCAGTACTGAGCTGCTATTTCCAGTAGGTCTAGAATAAATGTTAGAAAGGTCTCTATGATGACAACATTATAAACGTACTCATATTTAAAGGTGCAGTACAGCACCGTCAGTATTGCGTACTCAGAGAAATCGGAGTACATTTTCCGAGCACATAATCACTCACTTCTTACAGATGCCGTATTCAGAACACCGACTGAGTGGAATGCGGATTACGCAGCTTGAAAATGCTACAAAGAGGGCGTGATGGTCCTTGTCCAACTCCAATCCCAGAATCCTCCGGTCCTCACCTTGCACATTACACCTGGGGAGAGAAATGAGGCCATTTCAGGTATTCTAGAGCAAGAAGCGTTACATACATTAACATTTATGCATTTGGCGGACGGTTTAATCCAAAGCGCATTTATACAGTGCATTGAGGGTCTACATTTTGTCAGCACACATGCTCCCTGGGAATCGAACCCGCAACCTTTGCGCTTCTATCGCAATCCTCTACCCACTGAGCTACAGAAACACTGGTATACGGACATATAAGACCTCTAGAAAAACTAATACTATTTTGAATTATTTTCACATATTTTTCATTACACATTACATTATCAGCCTAACAATGTAGATGACTTGAACACAAGTTGTGTACTTGGTATAGAACATAGTTTTAGCAGACAATTGAGGCTTAATAATTAAAGGAAGTGCTCTGGTCATTCTAAAAAGCAAAAGCTTGTCATCAAATCGATTGGCAACAATGACCTCTTTGAACTGCCTGACATGCTCGTGTTCGCAGACATAAGACATCTGCGACTGATCGCAGGCAAGCGCGGTTCGTGAGAGCGTTCTTACTGTGCATGCTAACTGCAAGTAATTAACTGTATTGAACAAAAGAGCCACAGTGGCTTCCACAGTGACTCCAGCTTCCATTTCCATTGATATTTCATTCCCAGAAGGTTGTGACCGGAATATTGTTCTCTTGCACAAATGGGATGGAAACGCTGTTTTGATTCTATTCAATTATTTTCCATGAATTAAACTCACAACTTGGATGGAAACATAGTTATTTCCTAATGTCCTTTTAATGTCCTTTAACTTCTAATGTGCTTTTGTAATTTTGTGTTCTATGGAAGAAAGAAAGTGATATGAGTTTGGAACAGTATGAGGGTGAGTAACTGATGACATCATTTTCATTTTGGGGTGAACTGTCCCTCTAAGGGTTTTGTCTTTGAAGGAGGACAGGGATCGACAAAGAAATCCCCAATAATGAAAGAAGACCAACGCTAAGCTGACAGAGGAAGGTCACGCCTTAAGGGTGAGTGACATGCATCTTTCTTCTGTTATCTGTAATAATCAAAATAATGTAAATGTAAAAATGTGAAAATCATTTGTGCCATGCAAATGACTTTCCTAAAGACTAACTGGCCTGTGGGGTTTTCAGGGGAAAATTTAAGCGATTCTTCCTCGCCACACTCAAGATAGAGATAAGCTCACGTTTGGTTGTGGAACTTGTGAGTCTCAGCTGAAGTTGAGGCTGGTTGTCAGATACACAGCAGGGACTAAAACGGGGTGAGATCCCAGGAGTAAATTATATCTCCTCACTTTAAAACCACGCCAAAGCCCTCAGTAGAGATCCAAGCTAACAGGGAACTTTCTCAGAATGTTGGCTAATATTTCCCAAAGTTATTAAAGTTATCATTGGGTAGAAATTGTAAGTGGGAGGGCCTTCATATATTATAATAGCCAATGGGGAGTCTTGAGGTCAAAAAGGTTGTAAACCACTGAGCTCAAAGCCTCTTTAAAGCAAGACAAGTCTCTCCATCTGGTGGCCATCTTGATAAGATGGCAGCTGTTGTCTATATAGGTAACAGGCATGCATACTGCTCTGTATTTCAGGCATTCACTTACTTGTTTGGGTTATACACATCTATGTCCTCCAAAACCTGTGTGCTGTATGTGGAGTTTGGATGTGTGCTGGCAAGAATCTTCAGAACTCGCCCATTCTCTGAACCCAGAAACAGGACTGTGTAGTTCTTATACGGCCCGGCTGCCGTGTCCACAGCGATCTGGGTCAGCTTAAACCTGGATGTAGAACAAGAGCTTATTAGTCAACAAACAAATCACACACTTGCCTTTTCATCACAACACTAAATGTTTATTTATCTTTCAGTATTGACGACTGTTGCCATTCTCTGGAGACAGAAAGAGAGAAAACAGAGTGAGAGACAGAGAGATGCAGATGTTGAGGAAACAGCTGGAGAAAAAAGAGAATACGTAATAAGAACTAAAGATCAGAATGTAAGCGAAAAACACAGAGAGAAAGGGAGTGAAAGAGAGAGAGAGAGAGGGAGAGAAAGAGAGGCTTAATGAAGTACTCAATGAGTGAATTAACCTTCTACTGGAGCCTATAATCCAGTGTCTTTGTATGTGTGTGTACCTGCTGGTTGTTCTGGTGAAGCAGGGTCGGTTGTTGACAGAGGGTACGGCCTCGTCCATTAGTGGGTAAGACTTAATGAATGTAAGAGTCTCATCTGGGAAATTTGTGGAGGACTTATAACCGGCAGCAGGTCCATCGCCAGCACAGGATCCTGGTCTGAAGACAGGGAGATATAAAAGACACATAAATGAGCAATGAAATTCTGGAAACACTTGAAATGTATTGACCTCCACTCACATCCACCCTGCACTGCCAAGACCTGAGCAGCTCAGGTTCCTCTCTCAGCTGCTGGAGCTTCAGTCCTGATGTTTCACTAACATCTGAATCTACTAATCTTAACCACACCGATGATTTCTGATAATTAAGGCTGCACAAAATATACAGAAATGATTAAAATATTGCAAATGTGCAAGGCTTACACTAACCTTATAAATTAATACTTATATATAACTTATAAACAAATTTATATATAGCTGCAGCTTTGATTTTATTTTATGTACTTCAACACGATTGTTTACTTCAGAAGTTGTAGTGATGTTTTCTTTTCTCAGAAAAAATGTGAAATGTTGGTTATATAATCGTTTTAATATTTTACATTATTACAAAAATAAGGAATGATCATATCACATATTGCATTATTAAGCAATTTATCACATATCACATTTTTCTTTAGTATCGTGCAGCCCAACCAACAATGCACAAGACACAGACACAAATTTGGGAATAGCTTTACGCCAAAAAATAGCATATACCAAATTTCATTCATTTGATAATATAGCAAACAATAAACAATTCCTTTATTTTAGGACGGCTGTGTGTTTGTTTATCTGACAGAAGAACAGAGAAATATCTGGCTCTTGTCAACTTGCCTTTGCTTTTATCCCTTTTAGCAACTTGTTTAATTAATGTCACATGGATGTAATTTATTCCTTTTCTGTTATATTTACTCATGATTCATTTGTTAAACAATGATTAATTTGTACTGCTTTGGAAACACAAACATACAAACAAACATAAAATACAATGTCATGTCATGCGCACACAAAAGAGAGAGAGAGAGAGAGTAATAGATAAGACTAACTGTTACCTATGCTTTCTTTCCTGTAAAGGGACTTGAAAACAATCACCATAAACAACACAAGCATACAATTAACAAGACCCATTTCAACCATCTGCCACTGTTAAATTACAGCTGTTGCAATTCTCTCCTGGATCCATTAGGCCAAACCAACTGCTCTCTGAGCTCCTGAGAACAGGTCCAGGCAGATAAAGCACAGCAAGAAAGTCTAAAATTTGGCACTTGTGTGTGTGCTGTGTTGTGTCTGATTAATTCTATAGTTTCTCACCTAGGTTTGGGCACCATCTCATCAGGAACCGGCGTCCAGGCTGACTCGCTGTTGCGCTGCTCTTTAAATTTCCCATTAAACACTTTCTCAATGTCGTCCATGTAGAACGCACACACAGCAGAACCAGTGATGCTGAGGAGATAAAATCTCTTTGTTAATGTTGCACAATACAAATCATATTGTTTTAAACACACTTGTAATAACATCTTTATCTAACAAACTAATTCAAAAACAATAATAATAATTATAATAAAACTGACCAGATGGCTTTAATTTAGATGTATTAGGTTGTTGTTTTAGGTATGTTTGTAAGAAACCAAATTAAATACAAATGTGTGAATCATGCAAGTGTGGTGGGACTTCATACCTGTTGGCTTGAGTGGTGAAGACTCCCAGCACAGCAGGTCTGTGGTTGATCTGCATGACGTTGGTCAATGATTGAAGAACATCGAAGTAGAAGAACGAATCACCCGGAACGGAACAGTTCAGCCGGGCCTTCAGAAAAGACGTCCAGTAGCGCTCTAGAACCCGCGGAGAACCGCCGTTATCGTTCTTACACACGCGAGCGACTCTGGAGAACACCACCTAGCGTGAGGAATCAAGGAGAGAGGGATGAGAAGATGAAAGGATGCAGGAGATGAGCATTACAGAGCGTGACATTCTCAAGAACTTCTTCAAACCTCTTCACTTGAATTCAGTTTGATTGATTTTGAAGAAAAGTGCAATATTTGAAAGTCTGATTTTGGGAGAAATGTACTAAAATGTGTCAGTCTGACCTTGCCAAGGGTAGTGTACTCCACTGCAATCTCACTGAAGAAGAAGTACACGTAGTTTCCATACTCGATAGCATGTAGGAAATGAGGCTCTAAAAAACAAAAACAGAATGCAGAAAAGATTTATTTAATACTGACATATAGCACCACTAAATGTCCACCACACAATTAAATACTAAATTAAAGTAAATACTAATTTATATAAATGCCGCTTTAAAACATTGGTTATTAACATTGGTGGTCATTGATGATTAATGATTTGTACAATACCCCTTATGTATGACAAAATGTTTATGAATACAAGTAATTCACACAAAAAATAGAAATTTGTTGATAACCTTTATTTGAAATCCTATATTGATGAAAACCAATATTTCCAGGAGGTATATGAACCTTTCTTAAATACAAATTAAATTAAATTTCCAGGGAACACACATACTGAATAAACACCTTGAATGTACTGTAAGTTGCTTTGTATAAAAGTGTCGGCCAAATGCATAAATGTAAATGTGTCTTCTTTACTAACTCATTTTAAATTCACACAACTCTGACTGGTGACCGAAGCAGGTCACATGACTCACCTCGTAGCCATTTTGAGTCATATTTCACCGTGCGCAGTACAGGGCTACTTTCTCCCAAACTTCGATAAATCACAGCATCACTTGCCAGAAAATCCGTCATCGTGGCGGAATAAAAGTCACCGCCTGGGAAGTGAGAAATGAGTATTGATAACACAGCAACAACATCAAAGATACGACGCAGAGTTCAGTTCGGTTCAGTTCAGCGTGTACAGCAGTAGAAAGAGAGCAGGAGGCGTTCTCATCTCCCTCATGTCCCTTTTAAATCTCTGCGTGTCTGTGATCGCTGCTGTCTCACTGCCACTTTCTGTGCTTTGGAAAATGTCAGTGGAACACTAGTGAGATTATAGGGGATTTTGTGTCTCTGCCAACTCACCGGCAAACAGGCCAACATTGGACTGGCGAGATTCGAAAGGGCAGCGGGCCTGACCGACCACCTCTTCTCCGTCCTGCTCCAGGGATGACATCTGACAAGACAGAGAGATAAAAAGACCCCTTACCCTCAATGAGAACACAGCCAAACAACATCTTAGCTCTGTCCAAACGAAATAATAATGCTTCAATGGAGCTGCGGTGCTGTGGTTAGTGATGAGCTGTAGTGCTTGTATGAGTAATGCAGGTTCGAGTCCGGCTGGTGAAGCGTACCATTTATCATATTGATATTTTTCACCCATTTTAATATCTACTTTGTGAAAACCGTCAGCCGATCACTTAATGAATAAAAAAGTAAAAGCAGGAAAGAATTAAAAGCATAGCTAAAAGCAAGATGATTTGAGGTATCTTTCAGTTACATGCCACAGTGTAAAATATATGGTTAGGGGTTTACAAGTAAGAAATACTAAAATATATATAAAACATAACACACACACGTTTCATGACATTTCTCCTATTTGAAGTGACTGAATTCACCTTAACTCTAACTATTCTCCTTCACTTCCTGTAAGCTACAGTGCTGTGAGCTTCAACAGGTTCAGTAGGTGCTAATCCGGTGTGCATGACACACACTGTGACCCTGAATACCAGGATGCCCACAGGACCCTTACAGCAGCGACGCACCGCTAACTGTGTGTTCGAGTGTGCGCGTGTAATCCAGCAGTCTTTGTCAGGGGCTGAGGTGCGAATATCTTTGTGGACTCGCAAGCATGTACACGAGTGTCACCCGACAGAGGCAGTTAGCACGCTGTTTTCCTGTGAAAACCACAGGTCTGTAGCTTCTGCTCTGCCTGTGACTAACAAGAGAAGTTGGCACACCATTCACACCTCCAGTTCCCAAAGAGGAACACAATAAAACAACCACGAAACGTGCACCGCCCACAGATCCAACAAAACAGTTCTACAACACCAGAGATATGCTCCCAGAAACCCGTGCGGGAACCTTCAACAAGTACACAAACCAAACGCTAAACACCAGTCTGAAGCTCTGATAAATCTTTCCACCACCAATAACCATTAAAGGTGATCTTTTCTGAAATAAGAGTCAGAGACAAAGTGGGAAATGGTTACAAAAAAATCATTTTTTGGTGCAGGAAACCGAAAATGATGAGGACATAAGGGGGAAAAATAAACGCTACAGAAGTTTCGGGTATGGGAAATTTTTTAAAGCTTTTAGCCCCTTAAGTTTCTATTTACAACATCTCTTTCAGTTTTCCAGAAAGCTCTCCACAGCCAATGTATAACCTCTGGAACTATGGGCTGAGAGGAAAGGAATGCATGAGGAGACAAAGAAACTGAGGGACATGATTTGTATGTCGTGACATATCTTCACTCTCCAGGGCTCTAACAGACTGGCCTGTTCCACAGGGATGCAAAAAATGGAGACTGTGAGCGAGACAGAGAGATAGTGAAGGAAGATGCCGTCAGGGTAAGGTGCATAAATCAGGATCTCTAAAGAGTCTTAAACCGAAAAATGTTTAGCAGAGCCTCATCTGCGAGTTTCACTGACTGCCTGATGGCCTACGAAGTTTAGTCAGATTTACTAATCGCTTTAGTCAGATTTACTTAATGCTCTCTGTCGCATAAAAACATGCACAAATGCAAATCATGCAGGCCACTCGGGCACAGTTCTCCTAATGTTGATGACAGTTCATCAGTCATGAGGGCAGCCTTAATTCCCCATCAAACTATGTTTTAAAAGTAAA
>JAZGTI010014133.1:0-14331 GCA_036877585.1 Botia kubotai
CCCTGTGCTGTGAGAGCGGGGGCCCGTTACACTCGCTCCGTGGGGTGCGGTCACTCGCTGCTCTCTGAACATGTGAAGGAAACAGAAAAAGAGACATTAATGGGTGCACTCGCTTCTGTGGCATAACTCTCGCGAGGGCGAGAGCTGGCGGCCTTATCTGGCCGCGTGGTGATGCGGTCCAGCTGTGCCCGAGGCGTCGGTGATGAGTTGGTGCAGGTGCGGCTCCTCGGTTGCCAGGGCGACGCTGATCAGCCCGGAGAGACTCGTCACAACGTACACACACAAGCCCCCACCGTGAGTTCTACCGGACAGTGCTGTGTCTCTGTCCGCTCTGTAGCAGGTTAGCCCATTAGCCAGCTGAATGGCGGAGTCCGGGATGTTGTCGTTTAGCAATGTTTCAGTGAAGACAAACACACAACAATCTCTTGCCTCATGCTGTGTAGACCGACTGAGTTGGATTAAGTCCAGTTTATTCTCCAGTGAGCGAACATTTGGGAGCATGAGTGTGGGTAGTGCCGGTCTGGTGGGGTTAGCCCTTAGCCTGGCTCGTATGCCTCCACGCTTACCGCGCTTCCGTCCTCTCTCACACCGCTTGCGATGCCGCCTTGTGCGGGTAGCGTCAGTAGGCAAGGCTGCGGTCTCAGGGTATACTTTATCACCCACTTTAATTGGTCCTTCACAGCTCACCTCCTCTGGTGACACTCTGGGTTGAGTTTCTGTCTGTAAAATACTGGAAAGATTTTTGGTTAATATACACACATATTTACACATTTCACTTTTCAGTCTTCAACTTCCATGTATTCTCTATCCCCCTTACTGTCAGGATGCCGGTCTGATTGTGTCAGAGCATGCGGTTGTTTGACAGCTCGCTACGTGCTTCATTGTCTGCGTCAGCCCCTCCCTCTCGTTGTGTCCCAGCTGTGTCGCATCTCTGTTATCACTCTCACCTGTATGATCGCTTATTCTCTCCCTTTCATATCTCCCTCATGTTTTCCTCTCGTTGTCAGATTGTCGTGGATGTTTCCCGTTGCCTGACCGTTTGTCTTGACGCTATTTCTTAGCTTAGACTTAGCTTACCAGCCAAGTCTGAATTCTCTAGTAATTCTAGTTCTTAGTTGTAGTTTGGCAACTAGCCTAGTGTTTGTTCCATCCCGTCCTGTCTGAAGCCTCAGGCGTCCCCGTTGTGTTTGTGTTTTAGTGCCCCTGCTTACCAGGTTCCCATTTCCTCCGTGGAGCTATCCTCAGTCCAGGAGCCTGCCATCGCCTCCATCCCGTCGGATCTGTGACTGTTTACCCCTTCATTACTCACCTGTGCTGTGAACTGTAATAAACTCTTCTCTGCTTGCAATTGGGTTCTCTGTGTTTCTTCCCAGAGCTCCTGACACCTATACATTGGTCTTCCCATAACCATTTCATGAGGTGTCAATTTGGTGTCTCTGTTTGTACTATTTCTTATCCCCATTAAAGCAATTGGTAGCGCTGATACCCAATTTAAACCGGTTTGTGCACAGATTTTTGAAAGCTTTCCTTTTAACGTTTGATGCATTTGCTCAACACAACCTTGTGACTGCGGGTGGTAAATAGCACTATATCTCACTACATTTGCCACAAACCCTGGATCATTGTCACACTGAATTATATGAGGTATCCCAAACCTAGGTATAATCTCTTTGGTCAGAGCTGACACCACTGCCTCTCCACTTTGCTGTCCAACGGCAAACCCTTCAATCCATCTTGAGAATCTATCTACTATGACCAACAAATATCTTTTCCCTTTTACTGGTGTTATCATGTCTCCAAATAAGGTCAAATTCACAAATGGATCTTTTGGGCTAGGAAAGGTTCTAACCTCATGTGGGGCACACTTTATTTTTTTGGTCATAAATTCTTCACATCTTTCCAAAAAATTGTTCACTTTGTCTTGCAGTCTAGGAAACCACATATTTCTCTGTCTTACTATCACATCAATCATCTCAGACCTTCCATGATGACTTCCTCCATGAGCATTCATCATCAACATTTTTTCCAGACTTTCTGGTATAATTACTTTGCCCTTTATTGTTGTCCACAAATGCTTATCAGACTCCTGTCCATATTTAACTTTCCAATCTTGTTTCTCTTGCTCACTAGCTTCTCTCTGTGCTTCAATCATGTTTGTCATATCCAATTTAGCTTTCCAGTCTTGTTTCTCTATAGCTTCTCTCTGCGCTTCAATCATGTTTGTCATATACAATTTACTATGTATTCTTATTGCCTCATGTTTAGCTTGTTGTCTTGTAACCACCATAGTTTTACATGTTTTTCCATTTGCAGCTGATTTTGCTGTTTGATCTGCAAAATTGTTCCCAATTATTTCCATAGTTTCCCCCTTTCTGTGTGCATTACACTTAACAATACTTAGAGCTGTGGGCTTTTGGCACACTTCAATTAAATTTCTGATTTTTCTCTCATGCTTAATTGGCTTGCCATTAGTTTTTTGTTATTTAACCAAATTTGTACATAATATTGTGCCACGCGAAACAACGGTAAATATTGTACCTATTTCTCCTTCCAGCATCTTACATGCTTCTGCCAATGTCATGACTTCTGCTCTCTGTGCTGACATTATTCCTGTTTCTACTTTAATTTCTCTGCATACTTTTAACTTAATGGGTTCCAAATTCATCACTTCAACTACAGCATAACCCATTTCACTCTGCCCTTTTGCCATTCTTTGAGCATGATCCATCCACAAACAACATTCTATGTCCTTCTATTTGTCACATCCTAAATCAGGCCTAATTTTCATATCTCTCACACCTTCTGTCTTACAGCAATGCGGGGTACCTTCTTTGCAAAATAATAGTCTGTTTGCCTCATTTTTTGTCTTTATGATTTTAACAGAGAGGTTGCATTTTTCTAATAATTCCACATATTTCATCCTCCTTCTTTGTAAGGACCAGAATAGCCTCTGCCTCTAAATTTAACTCTTCCTCTGTGACTGCTATTATCACTGTTATGTACATTAACAACAACAGGAGGCTGTGTGGGCTGAATATTTGGGGCTGAGGGGCTCAGAGCTGCTTCGCCTTCATTCTGGTTGGAAATCTGGTTCTCAGGTTATCCCATACGAAGGGTCTATACTGGTCAAAACTCTGCCCATCGTAGTTACAGCCCCTGACTGCCATTCCCATCCCACAATTACTTAGCACCACCTCCATCTCTGTCTTGGTCAATGCTTTAGTCAGTAGGACTTTAACGTCACCCAATGCTATCAGATTTCCTACTGTTTCTTCTTCAAATCTAAATTTGGTAGTTTCATTATTAATCCTTCAACATCTTTAAATCCCCAAGGGACATATTTCACTTTTTTCCCTTCTACCCAGCAGTGGCATTTGATAAGCAGTGCCCTGTCTGGTCCTCCCATGGGCATACTGTCCTGACAACTGTTTGCTATGCGCATATTTGTATCCTCCCTCATATCTCTATAACCATCAGGCCCTACTCCATGTGACATATGCCTTTCTCTACTGTCTAATGATTCAGTGTCAAGTTCCGTGTCAACTGACTGCCTTATATGATCACCTTCATTCCAGGGCTCTTGAACCATGGACTGGGGTTGTGAATGTGCACCTGCTGTCTGAGAGCTATGGACTATTGAAGGATGTGATGCTAAATCCTGGGCCAGTAACTTTCTCTAAGTTTTGTGAGAGAGATTGTTGGGAGGTGTTGAGTCATTTGGTGTGTGTGAGAGAGAGTTGGGAGGGGGTGAGGAGGAGCTAGAGGCTTAAGTTCTGTGCTTTGGGCTTAAGTTCTGCTCCTCCTTACTTCCTCTCTTGTCTTCCAAAGTGCGGAAGTTGCTTTCATTAGTTCCCCTACAGCAGTTCCCCACTCAACATGAAACTTCTCCCACTTTTCCATCATATCTAACCTCTGCATTTTAACACCCTGCTTCTTTTTATCTTTGTTTTTATCAACTTTTTCAAACAACCAAGCATGCAATGCAGTAATCACTCTGTTCCCCAGTCCCTTTCTCTGGCCAACACAAACTTACTGCCTTGTCTTTTTCTAATTTTCTATTTATCTTTTTATACCATTCTGATAGGTTTTTAAAATCTGCCTCATGATTCTCTTTTATCCAGTCTATGGGTGGCATGGTCATTATTTTCTCTAATTTAACTTTAGTCTCACCCATTTTTACTGTGAGTGTGTGGAAAGTACTTCCAAACCAACAAAGCAGAACGCCTCAAAACCAGCAATGCAAATGTATACAATACTTATAAAAACGTTGTTGTTTATGTTTTATAGTTCTTCTTTTATTTTCATCACATAATTCAATGCAACTATCAAATATTTCATCGAATAAAACAAAAGGACATCTGAGATCGCTATCATCTGAACAAAACTTCTCGATATATTTCTATTGCAAAATACACAAAATTCCCTGCATCCCATTTTCTTACAATTAGCAAATAACTTGTCTAAATGTATTACAAACTGCTGTTCTTTTGTTAGACCAAATTTTCATTGACCTCAGACCAGTTGGCTAGATCAGTTCGCCAGAACAATCCAACAATCCAACAATCCTATTTCCTCACCAGGGAAATAAATGTATACTTCTAATTCTGCTTTAGGAGCAGTTCCTTAGATTTTTAGTAAAATCACACATTCACTTAAAATAGATCAATCCAAAATCTATTTCTGTTTGCAATCCAAATCAACTTAACTGGCAATCCAAACCCGTTTTACAAATCTTCAGAACTGTTTCCTTATTTCTATATGAAATCACACATTCATATAGTCACATTCAAATAGATCTGGACAATATGATATAGTAAAATTGAAACATGTAAAGGCCCACCTGGCTTCGTTTAGCCTATTCCAGATTACGATGGTCTGTATATACTATGAATAGATGGTGGGCCCCCTCCTGCTAGTGTCTCCATTCTTCCAAAGCCAGCTTGATTGCAAGAAGTTCTCTGTTCCCAATGTCGTAATTCTGTTCCGCCGGGGATAATTTATTGGAGAGGAAAGCAACTCCTGATGATGATGCGTAGCTGAGTTGAATGCGTCCTGTAACTTCTTCATGGCTTCGGTGGCATCAGTGTTCCAGGACAGAGACTTGGGCTTGCCCTTTAACAAATTGGTGATTGGAGATGTAATGGTACTGTAATTTGCAATAAAATGATGGTAGAAATTGAAAAAACCTAGGAATCTCTGGAGTTCTTTAACGTTTGTGGGAATTGGCCATGGTCGAATTGCTTCCACCTTCCTCTCGTCCATCTTAATACCTTGAGCATCTATATAGTAACCAAAAACTGAATAGAAGTTTGATGGAAGGTACACTTTTCAGCCTTTGAGCCTCAGAACAGGTGGTGTTCACTGAGCCGCTTGAGGACCTTAGAAACGTGTTGGCGATGTTCTGTCTTGTTCCGGGAGTACACTAAAATATCATCAATATAAATGATCAGAAAATGATTTAAGTACTCCTGGAACACCTCATTCATATAACCCTGGAATATGGAGGGGGCATTGACAAAACCATAGGGCATCACAAGGTACTCGTAATGCCCGGTTGGATTCCACTCGTCCCCCTCATGTATTCGAATGAGGTTGTATGCGCTTCTGAGGTCCAACTTGGCTCCGCAAAGTTGTTCAAGTGCTGTAGGGACGAGAGGAATGGGATATCTGAACGGTATTGTGATCTTATTTAACTCACGATAATCTATGCAAGGGCGCAAGCGTCCGTCCTTCTTTGCCACGAAGAAGAAACTAGAAGCAACAGGGGAGGTAGATGGTCGGATGTACCCTTGATATAATGCCTTGTTGATGTACTCCTCCATGGCATTCTGTTCTGGGATGGAAAGTGAGTAGATTTTACCTCTGGATCCTGGAGCATACGGAGTGAGGT
Source organism: Botia kubotai (assembly GCA_036877585.1). NCBI lineage: Eukaryota > Metazoa > Chordata > Actinopteri > Cypriniformes > Botiidae > Botia > Botia kubotai. Next base: position 5,891 of record JAZGTI010014133.1, read on the forward strand.
CAATGGCGCAGTCCCATGGTCTGTGCAGTGGTAAGGCTGCGGCTTGTTTTGGGTAGAAAACGTCACTGAAGTGAGAGTATTCCTTGGGAATGGATATGGATCACTTTTCCAGAGGACTTTCGATGGATGTGGAGAAAACTGGAAGATCAGAGGTAGATACATTTGGTTTCGGTAGATTCGGAAAACATTTATGAAAACAGTTTACACCCCACTTCACCGGAGGACCAGGATATTGAAGGATCATGTGAAATGAGCCACGAGTGCCCTAATACGACTCCGGATGTAGATCCCTCCAGAACCAGTAGAGAAATGTCTTCAGAATGAAACAGACCAACTTGTAATTTGATCAGACCCACCACATATCGCACTGTATCTTGTATGTAGTTTCATTGATCCTTTTCTTGAGCTGGAGTTGATCACAGAGGTCGAAGATGAAGTTTCCGGCTGACTCAGAGTCGATGAGTGGATTAACTGAAATACAACAATGAGCAGTAGTGAGTTGTATGGTAGTTGTGAGTGGTGATGCCTTCATGGGTGATGAGGAAACAACCCTCACCAGAGGTCTTGCAGGACGAATGGGACATGTTTGGATTACATGTCCCCTTTGAGCACAGTATATGCACAGACCCTGGTCCAGTTGCATAGGTATCGGTTGTGGTTTTGGAGGGCTGGAGTTTTCTGGCTGGCGGTAACAAATTGACGGATATTGAGACTGTTTCTCCTCCGTACACACATGAATCCGGTTTGCAACTCTAATGAACAGTTGAATAAAACGTTTTAGTCCCATTGTGTCATCATACAAAGAAAGATGCAATCGTATAAAGGGAATTAAACCTTGACAATATGTAGTCAGTAGTGAGCGTTCGTTCCAACCACTAGATGCAGCAAGAGTTCTGAATTTTAATGCATAGTCTTGTATAGATGAATTACCTTGACTGAGTCTATAAAGTTTTTCACCAATAAATGAATCCCCAAAAGGTAATCCAAATACTTCTCTGAAATTAGTTATGAACACATCCAATTATATGGGTGTTCATAATTGTGGGTCCGTTCTGCTGCCATAGTGATTCTGCTCACTGTAGTGCTCGATAATGATAATGAAACAGATCTTAGCTGTTTCGTTAGGGAAGCGATGTGGTTGCATTTCCAGAGCGAGGGAGCATTGGAGAAGGAAGCCATTGCATTCATCCGCCGAGCCAGAATAGGGCGCCGGATTCACCATGGAACTGGCAGTGTAAATCTGGATCCACGCCTGGAAGTGGAAGTGGCAGCAGGTGAAACAGGTGCTTGTGTTGTTGTAGTAGCAATGTGGATAACCCGGCGTAGTGAATCCACCAGCTCCTGGATCGGATCCACGCCTGTCGGTTCCATTATGGTGGTCTGATCTTTTGTAACGGAATGCAGACTCACACACAAGATGTTAGTTTGATCTAGATAATGTCCAGAGATGTATAACTGATATTATAATGATGATACAAATAATAAAGTCCTGGAACTGGCGATGACAATGGAGTTGGAGATACAGGTGAGGCACACATAACACACACTGGAGAACACGAAGGATATCGGGGAGACACAAACAAACTGGAGCAGGTACACAATAGAGCATAGAGATTTAGAGTCTGAGTCTGAGAGTCATAGAGTCTGTTTTCGTGGTTGAGATCAGACAAAGGGTGAGTGGAGTGTGTGTGCTTTTATAGTGTCCTTGATTGATAACAGGTGCAGGTGATTAGTACTCCGGTGAATGTGATTGCTGAATGTGGGTGAAGCCTGGTGCTTCCGTGACAACTACACCGGAGTAGTCCTATTTTCCTCCCCAGGGAAAATATAAAATCCACTTTTGGTTTGTTTATCAGAACTACCTTTAGTTCATCATGAAACCCCAGTTCACTTCAATATATAAGCCTCCACAAAGCCATTATACAATTACTTCCACAGAGTAATTTTTAACAACACCAAATGTACTTTTTAGGGGACAAGAGCATGTGAAATACAGATAGTGTCTTATATAGCCCTGTTCTCATTTAAACCACCAGAGTCACAAAGCCCTACGCAAATTCTTTTTCAGTCCCAGAGACAAAGTTACAAAAAGCTGTGTAATATTAATTACTCGCCTAAACTGAGCAGAATTGCTGGTTGTGTTTCTGCAAATTTGACTAAGTAAAAGCCTTTGCCTTTTCAAGTCGATTTTTCAGTCAAATTCAATGTCTCTAAATGATCCTGTCGACAACACAAAAAATGTTGTGGAAAAAAGAAGGAACAGTTGAGCAGAGAAAATGTTTAACAAAAAATATTTTATTGAAGAATTACTGCACAGCAAGACAGTAACATTGTCACATCAGTTGCATGCAAAGAAAATGTGCGTCCCTTGCTATCTATCCCTGTCTTTTATTCTCCTGAGACATGTAGCCAATTTGTGCTCTGGGGCCCCAATAGCCTTGGTTTACATAGAGACAGCTAGAAACAGTTGCTTTGTGTGTCAAAGGACAAGGGACCTCAAGACTAGCATAGGAATGTAAAGTGATAAAGTTGATAAAGTAAATATTTTGTCTGACACCCACACACCCCTGCAGATGTCTGTCTCCATCTAGTCTGACCTTGATTCCAGGCCAAGCAGATTTTAAACATCACTTAATAATGTTTTCTATAAGAGAATACAGTATATACAATATATTATGAATAACATGAATAAATTTGACCTCAGACTTTATCACAGACCTGCCCATATCAGACAGAAACACCTATGTATCCTAATCGCTGTAGACAGATTATCCAAAGCTTGTCGTCTGGTTACCCTGAAAGGACTCCCAACAGCCATGGAAACAGCCAAAGGGTTGCTCAATCACGTCTTTTGCAAATTTGGAATTCTTGAGGACATATCCTCAGGACATCTTGGGCACAAGAAAGTAGATTTGGATACTAGTTGTAAAAACATGCCGCCCAGTTAAACAGTGATTTTACAATATGGGCAAAGGACTAAATATAAAAAATTACTTACTTCTGAAGAATGTCTGCATTTTCAATGCAACACGTACAGTGGCCCCAAAAGTCGAAGTGTTGTTCAATCACGTCTTTTGCAACTTTGGAATTTCTGAGTACATGGTGTCTGATAGAGGCCCTTAGTTTATATCACGGGTAGGGAGGCCTTTTTCTCACTCTTAGGTGTGACCGTGAGCCGTGAGGTATCTTCTGGATACCACCCCCAGAGTAACAGACAAACTGAAAGATCCAGGAGATAGGTTGTTACCTCCGTACCTTCTGCCATAACCACCAGATCTCCTGAAACCATTTCATCACTTGGGCCAAGAATGCACAGAATTCCCTCCGTCAACCCACCACAGATCTCACCCCCTTCCAGTGCGTACTCGGCTATCAGCCTCCCCTGTTTCCATGGTCAGGGGAGCCTTCAGATTTTCCATCAGTCACGCATTTGTTCCTGGAGGGCAAGAGGGTCTGGGACTCAGCTCATCAGCATCTCCAGCATGTGATATGTGCCATCAACATCATGCAGATGCTCGGAAAACTCCCACCTACTAACCAGGACAGGAGGTATAATACTTAATAAATACCATTAAAGTAGCATGTAGCAATATTAAATCTAGATATAATAGGTCATATAATTTGATATTGATGAGAAATAACTGAGCCATAACTCTGTTCATATTCTCTGACTGATGTCATGGAAGATCTGAGTAAAGTTTGAGACATCGTTGAGGTCTCCTGTTGAGGAAAAAATCTAAGACGCAAAACGTAAGCAAAAGTCTCTATTTGTTTACAATGTGATAGCATTGCTGAAAAATTTAAGATATTAAAGGGATTAGCTAAAAATCATGATTAAGCTAACACTAATACAGGAGCCATAACAGATAAATAATGCAAAAAGAGTAGAAATAATACCAAGGACAGTATTTTTATAGGCTATGAACATTAATATCGCTTATTAATGACTACAATTAATGTTGTGATCTGAGGAAGCTTTGGCGGGTGGTCTGGCACATAAAGGTGAAATATGCCTCAATCCGCAGAGCTCTCAAAGCCAACTGCTGTTATGTTAACTATATCTCACTTGCTAGGCACTTTGGATAAACACGTCTGCTAAATGAATAAATGTAATTTTTTTTTACTGTGTGAACAAATGCTTTAAAATAGCATAGCAATTAATAGCCACTAGCCATTCTGACAGATTCTACTCCTTCACAAGCACTATTAATACATTGAAATTAATACATATTTTGTATTTAATACATAAATTGCATTTTTGTTATTTTGTATAATACTATATTTATCTGAGTTGCATGGCATGCTGTCGTACCATTTTTCTGTGCCATTTTATGATGTGTCAGTCGAATTCTGAGTGCTAACAATAGCGGGTCATCGTCTTTCCCTCTGATGTCTGGACTTTTGTTGTGGTTGCAAGTGTAATTAATAGGTTGTGGAAGATGAGCATGCCCTTTGTTTGAATTGTTTGTTCTCACTCCCCTATAGTCAAGGGCACAACATGGGCTCTCATTTATCAAAGGCCACATTCCTTTACCTGCCGGCCTTAGATGGTCGTCTGAAGAGACATCTAGCAAGTCAATTAATCAGCTGTGGCATACGCTGTGTTCAAATAAGACACCCCTCGCTGTCATTTTACAGAATAATTATTAATCCAACTGGATTGGGCTCTGGCTTTATGCTTATGTGAGGTCATCTTGCAGAGGTCATTTAAAGGGGACAGAGTGGGAATGGGTGTTTTTTAGGGGCAGTTGTGGCCTACTAATTAGTGAGTAAGGCTTGTAGTCAGAAGGTTGCTGGTTTGATTCTGGTACTGACAGGTAGCAATTGAAGTGCCCTTGAGCAAAGCACCCAACCCTGCAGCAGTGCTGCCCACTGCTTTGTGTGTGTGTGTGTGTGTGTACAACTTGCAGTGTGTGTTAACACCTCACCAGTGATTGGTTAAATGCAAAGGTCACATTTTGGGTATGGATTACCATACATGACAAATATATCACACTCACTTTACTTTTGGGCACAAGAAGGAAGATTTGGATACTAGTTGCAAAAATATGTAAAACAATGATTTTACAATATGGGCAAAGGACTGAATAAAAAAAATGTTTACTTTAAAGAATGTCTGCATTTTCAATGCAACGCATACAGTGCAACGCATAAAAGCATGTAGCATTTTTGGGTAACTGAACACAATTAAAAGATATGAATGTCAAACCAAGTGGCATTTATTTTGAAAAAGATATACAAACATTTAACATGTCCCCTCATAAAAGCTCTATCGGTGAAAAAACCCAATTTATGTTGCTTGCATTGTGGTCTGAGCTTTGTCTCAACATCTCCAGGCATATTCTAAAGATGTTTAGGTTCTGTAGAAATTAAATCAGGAGCTGGTCTTTGTGGTTCTTTAGGAGCCTGCTCTATATCATATTCACTAAGGGCCTGATGAATGGTCAGTCTCTGTCGCAGACACTGGCAGGTGGTCTGGCGCATTAGGGTTAAATATGCCTCAATCCGCAGAGCTCTCAAAGCCAGCCGCTGTTTAAAACTTAAGTTATGTTAACTATATCTCACTTGGTAGTCATAATGACAAATGTGGCAAGGGAGCGGATCATCGTCCTAAAGATGAACTTCATTCATGATTGCAATATCTACTTCTCTTGTTTCCCACAAATTTATAAACTACCTACAGTATGTAAAGCAAACAATTGATGTACCTTTAGTGTAAGATGTTTAAAATAATGTGTTGTGCCATAAATTAATACATGCTTAATGCTTACAAAAAGACAATTATATTTAAATCTTATTTAGAAACTCTACACAAACAAACTATTTACTCATTTAAGGCTTAATCAATATAATGTGTTTCTGTATTTAGCATTGAATGTAGGAAGTAAATATACATTTTGAGCATGATTAAATCTGCAGTCCTTACCTTTTTTGATTAAAAATAAACAGAAACCAATACATAACAGATCAGTGTTCAAAACTGTCTTCCTACCTTACCCTGATTCGCAACAGTAAATTTATAATAATGATCCATAATCTGAGCTGCCTAGTTGGATTTTACAGAAAGTGTCAGTTTTATTGCAACATATGTAAATTAAAGTATGTACAGTAACCTGCAATCTTATGTTATAAACAGAAATGGTGAAGGAGAGGTAAAAGTTACGAAGTGTAGATTTAATTGCATGGGAAAATGTTCATTAAAGTTTAGTAAATAGCTAAAGATGCTCTGCTTTAGATGTATTTGACCCCAAACAGGACAGTTATTACTTCACTACAGTCAGCTAGACAAAACAAACCTGTTATGAATACTGCCTGCAACTCCATGGATTCCCGCAATCACCGGAATACTAAAACTACAATACCCATAACCCCATATACCCGGCTGATTTCCTCACACCTGTTCCTCGTTATCCCTCATTACTTGACTATTTAAACCCTGCCCATCTCCACTTCATTGTAAAGTCTTGTTTTGCCTTGATGAACATTTCTGAGCGTGTTTCCGGTTTATCTCTTCTGTGTTTTGACCCAGCTTTGGATATACTAACTTATTGCTGCCTGCCCCGATCTTGAAACTGTATTTGGATTACTATTTCTGCCTTGCCCTTGCCATATCTGTCTGCCGATATTGACCCTTGCCTGTTTTTGTGTTTATGTTTTGTTTATAAAACTGCACATGGATCCTCACTTGCTGCCTCCTGAGTCATTGTTACAGAAGACTTTGCCACTCATGGATCCAGCAGCAGCACTTTCCTCTGAAGTGTCGGCCCAAGCTCACACCCTAGCCACACATCAACATCAGCTCTTGCGACTGACGTCGTTAAACGGAGGAACTAGTGAAGGCCCTTCAAGAAGCTTGTACGGCACCACCCAACCTGCCCGCACACATTTCTCAGGTTAGTCCTTCCCAATCCACTACTACTCTTGGCATTGTTCCTTCAGCCTCCCAGATTATCCTTTCTCAAGAAGTATGATGGCTCCCAAACCAATTGCAAGGACTTTTTGATTCAATTTTGTTTATATAGAGCTTTTTACAATGTTACATTGCTTCAAAGCAGCTTTACATAAAAAAAAGAATAATAACAAAACACAGAACAAATGTCAGACATTTTAATAGTATTATTGCAAATAATATGAAGGAATATGAATATGAAGGTCTGAGGAAGGAGGAGGCAGAGGAGAACTCCCAGGGCCCCTTCTCCGATGATCATCAGCAACAAGGAGACCTACCAGGTTCGAGAACTCCTCAACTCCATACGCTGGGGTCGAACACTCGAACACTAGATTGGGAGGGGTACAGTCAAAAGGAAAGACCCTGGGTCTTATCTGAGGACATCCTGGACCCTACGCTCACTGCTGACTTTCACCAAGCTCACCCTGAGAGACCGGCCCCACATCCCCAAGGTAGACCGCAGCGTAGAAATCGTCTTTGTGTATTTTGTAAACTGTTGTACATTCCTTGGTTTGTGGTTGCTGGGGTACTGCTAAACAGTTATTGTAAGAAGTTTGGGAGCTTGCTAAGTTTCCTGAAGCAGTTGCTCGTGTATTTTGGGTGGTTGCTAAAGCATTGCTAAGCTGTTTCTATGTGATTGCTAGAGTGTTCTTAGTAATTGCTAGGCAGACAGACACTGAATATTCTATTAATACAAGACTAAGAGGTTTTTTATTTTAAAAATGTTTAATGTGTGAAAGCTATATGTCTCATCAGTTGGAAGGAAGTTGATATGACAACAGTATGTTGTCAATGTCAGACTGATACAAAGTCTAAAACATATTTTTAAAACAATCGCATAACATCTGTATATGTCTCTGCTTAGGCTGGGAAATATATTATATGGCCCCGTCGTGGTTAACAGTTTTCCTCCTAAGCAGTTGATAAGCCAACAAGAGCACCAACCCCATTGATCACCCTGACAAAGTGTCTAATGGCTTTTACCACACAGACAAGGTACATATCAGCCAGGTGTATTACCATGGCAACAAAACAGCACTCAAAGTAAGAGTGGCCTGTTAAAGAAGGGAGGGGGAAATAGTTGCCTGGGGAGACACTAAAGGCTGCCACTCACCTTTGACATGGCCTCATAAATGCCAGTTTGTTTTCTGATTGCTACGGTGCGTTTTCATGTGGAGGCAGACAAACAGTGGTAAACAGGCAGCTAGCAGTTCAAAGCGGAAACAGAAAGGCAGGGACCCCACTCGAGCTGTGTTCACATGAGAATCAATCTGTTTTGAGCTTTTGAAGAGCTAAGAGGATAAAGAAATAACAGTGAGCTGCTCTAAAAACAAGACAAGGAATGACGTAAAGAAACTTTTTCCCTGGCTATCGTTTGCCCCTGGACACCGCCGCCTGGATGCAGACTTGATAGGCGGATGCCACCGCCAGGATGCAGACTTGAGGGGCGGATGCCACCGCCGGGATGCAGACTTGTTAGGCGGATGCCACC
>JAZGTI010014134.1:0-14331 GCA_036877585.1 Botia kubotai
TGGATCCCACTTTCAAATGTAAATATATGGGATTTTCCTGTTTTTTTAAAGCCTATGGTTAAAGATCAACAGATTTTAATAAAGCATGACCAACACTAACACTTGTCTTAGCATCACAAATATAAATCTCTAAAAAAATTAATTTACTTAATATCTAAAGGGTAATATCTGCATTTGATCTGAATTTGACCCAGATCTTGGGGATGTCTAAAATCAGGAAACTTTGATTAAATAGGCCATTAGTAATTAAGAGGATTAAAACTGGAACACAATCTGCAAACCGGTTTCATTAAGTGTCTTATAATATCAACAGCAAGAAAATGACTTTCCAGACAATGACAATTCCAGCATTAGACATCTAAAAACAGATATTAAATAAACACACCTCCACTGCCAACACAGTTTGTGTTCGTTTGCCATTCAAATCTGTCATTTCCAATCAATCAAAGTCTGCCGCACAAAACAACCAAACACACCTTATAGGAAGTGAAGTCTATAGCGCAAACAAAGAACTCAAACACTTAGAATATAATACTGCTGATAAATCCTTCAGCATAATAAAAGCCAGTCTAAAATAATCCTGGGCCTTAGTACCACAGTATTGACTTGTCTATTCAGTTCTTTTCTCAGAAGGCCATCATCCTGCAGAGTGAGATCAAACCCTAATCAAACACACATGAATCAGCTAATCAAGAATAGTTGAAAACTGGCAGGGATGTAAGAACAGGGTTGGAACAAAACTCTGCAGGATGTGGCTCTGCAAAACTAATTGAATGGCTTATTTTACAGTGTTACTTTTCGAGATAAGAATTTTTTTAACAAGGTAAAACTAAACAACTGAGACATTATGTCCAAAGTCGCACTCAAAACGGAAAGTTAAAAAAATGTTGGGAAATAGGCTAGTTCTCACATGGAAATGAGCCTCCAAATATTGGCACGTGGACCATGTATGTTGTATGAATGGGAAATAACATTTGGTGTGCATTGCTGCTACAAGCACAGACATAAATTATGGAATGTGATGTCATGTCCTGAAAACATATGAGTCACATTTACGTGTATATAACACTGACTCCTATGTAGGCACATATGTCCCACATTTACACACATATTCAGTATGGAATAAAGAAACAAAAGTTAAAAAAATCCAAAGCTTAGTCAGCCTGTGTCTGTCCAAACATATCAGGTTATTTTTGGGGACATTCCATAGATGTAGTGTACACACACACACAAACTTTGACCCAAACCTCATCACCACACTGGGCCAATAAAAGCAACCAAAAAGCAAAATGCAATGCATCATTACTAGCACTTAATCTGTGTAATAGCATAATAAGAACTTTGGTGGTAACATCCTAATGAGATACAGCTTTTACTTTTGGCACGTGTGCGCATGTAATGCACATGATCTACCCTCATGTCTATGTAAAGCTTTAACTAAACCCTTACCATCTGTGGTGGACTCTCAGTCTCTCCAAGATCTACCACATTTTCTGTCTCAGTGGTCTGTTAATCCCCACCAATAAACATTAAATCTTCACTATGTTCAGCCTGGTTTTCAGTGCACTGCTAGGTGGTTGCTAGGGTATCTTAGTGGTTGTCTGGGCTCTGTGTTGCTAGGTGGTTACTTACTGGTCTATGCCTAAAGAGCGCACAGTAGAGTGTGTGATATTCTGGTCAACATGCCAACATGATCTGCAGTATCATTCATGCTGGTAGCACAAAAGACAGTTATGAACAAATATTTTATAAGTGATTGTTTTAAATCCTTAGCCCCAGGTATAAGCAACAGTTATAGTTAGGCTTGCCTTAGCACCCCAAAAAAATAAACAAACAGATGTATTTAGCTTATATAACCCCAAACCTTTAACATTTGTGCTGCACAGTTTAGCCTCTCTCTTACTCCCTCTTTGTTTTCCAAGTTCTACTAAACTTCCTGTCTCGGCAACCTGCTATTAACTTCAACAAACCCTTACAATACCTCACTGAGGAACTTCAAATTGGATTTGGAAGTTGGACACTTCTGCAATGCAAGAACAGAAGTTACTGTTCTCAGGCCTGCATGTCTTTCTGAAAAACAACCATCAGCCCATCAAGCCTGTGAGACCATGCAAATATTTATGAAACATTAGCGCCATTGTGACATCATTACGACATCATGAGGAAATGCCTGCGGTGTGAACAACAAACCCTTCCAAAGGCCTCCTTCAGGTGCAGTGCTTAGGCAACTGTGCAGGAATGTTAACATGGAGAAATACAGGGGCCATAGATGAGAGACAAAAGCAAAGAAAATGAGACAAAGTGGTGGGGTGCTGAAGGAACAGTGTTGTGTACGGCAGAGCATGCAGATGAAGCTGACTGACATGGCCACCTGTGTTCCTGGCTCAAGTTCAGAGCCCAGCTGTTGCTTGTTACTTTAGTCTGGTGGCAGTAAAGTGCTGTGCTAGGATCTTTTGCAAGTCAAAGGGGGAACTGTGGAGAAACCTAAACCCTTTGGATTCAAAATTCTGGGACGACACAAGAAAATATGCTCGCCTAAACAGCATAGAGGCCATAGTGGGCAAAAAAAGGAGATTGCATTGTTTTTTAGTACAAACCCAATCACTGAAACTTCCTATGCATCTACTGACAAGATGATTAGGATACAATCTTCAGTTTCCTTCCCCACATATCCAGAGGTCATTTTGTTCTTGATGCTACTGAATGTTTGTGTGATGACCCTAAGGACCACCCTTATACTGGTTGTTAAAATCCTTAACGCATTTCACTTTCCACTTCCTTTTGGGGGCTGTAAGACTCTGGGCCTCTCTGCAATTGCGTCAGCTGATACGAATGAGCCATAAATATCTTGGATGTAGGAGCCAAGCTTTAAACCAAGCTGTCTTCAAAGGTCTCCAAACGCAGCTACTGCCACATTGGCCAACAAGCCCCACAAAAGCGTGACCAGAACATTATTCAAAAAGAAAGTCAAGAGTTTGGAATGACATCAGAATAAATAAATGATGACATTTGTGTTTTTGTGTAAAGAATTCCTTAATTCCTTTGTGCATATTACTGTGGAGGTAAAAATGTCTTTATTAGGTAAATAGACCAGATTTAGTTCAAGTTAACCTGCCAGAGCTTGAACACCAGAGCACAAATCACAAAGGAAAAACTCAAACTGTTCTCTGATCTTTAGGAGAATACGTCATACACAGTTCTTTAATAGCAGTTTTGCTTCATTTCTGCTGAATGGCTTGTTGCTTACTAACGAACACCAGATGGACTTTCAGTGCCAGTGGACCGAAATCATAACATTTGTACACTGGAATCCTCACACTGATTTCACAGCTAGTACAAGCAGACACGAGACCATCTTACATTGGTTCAATATTCGCTGATTTCATCAGGAAAATATTCCACTGAGGTACGAAGAACCTTGTCATCTGGTATGTGGAAGGATGGCTGGAGACATTAATGGATAGTGGGCGCAAAAGTAGACAAAGGGCTCTTCTGTTGCCAGGAATAGCAAAGCAGTGTTAAAAATCTCAGGAATGTTCAAGAAATGTGCCAATGGAAAGAGAACGAGAGGCAGTGGAGGACTGGAGTAAATGTTCACGGAAAAATTCAGATCTGTCTACTTCCAAATACCATCTGCTGATGAACCGAATCCCTACTTGTGACTTGGGAAAAATATTCTAATGATGCTGTAGATGCGTCCTAATTCATACATTGCTCCTTTCTATGACATTTTATACTGTAAATACTCCATGTGTGAGGGTTCACACTAAAAAGACATTAACAAGACACATTAATGAATTCAGCAGACACTTTTAGCTAATGTGATTTACAGTGCATAAATCTGTAGTGTTCCCTGGGAACTGAGCTTGGCTTTTTTGGCTTTATTAGCGCCCTAACAGGGTATAATACTTACAGTTAGATGTTTGTTCACATTCCTAACCAAGTATGAGTAATGTGGATTTCTTTTTTTATATTTCATAAAGTTTTCTACAAGCAAGTCACCATGTTCCATTCCAAAGGAATGCCTTATTCCTCTCAACCTTCCACAACCTCCCTTTTACACATTTGTGTTCCAAATAAGGAAAGGGGAACCACCCGTCTTTAGAACATTTTGCTGTAGAACCTGTGGACTGAGCACACTGTATCTTCATTACCTCATGACCCGAACTGTCAAGTTATGTGCTGTATGTGGGCCTAACCTCTGTCAAGATGAATGAATCATTATCCTTCATATCAGACTAACAGATCACCTGTAGCAGCAGAGTTTAATCTCAGACAGCAGAACAAACACACCTAATAAGTCACTTTCTGGCAGGCTGATGACTCACTGGTGTCGACCTGAAAATGGGAAGTCATCTGATTGTAACATTCTTTCGAAAATTCATTTTCATGTCTGTCAAGAGGTGAGGACATGAGGTATGAGATGTTTGTTTTACTGTGATGTGTTAAACCTACGGCACGTTCCGACACATGTTATGTGACAAGAATTAAGGCAGTTAATGGGAATATGACATTCCTGAGCTTTACAGTATGAATGATGCTAAAATGGTTACACATAGGGCCATGGATATATATGTGACTGACACATAGGTGGTTTTATTTCTGTTTGTAGCCTTAATTTTCTGAAAATAACCACTGCTGGGTAAAAACCACATCTTAAATCAGCACTAGCTAGTTAGCCGGTCTTAGAACAGCCTGACTAGACTAGGAAAACTTTTTTTGCTGGTTTTAGAAGCATGGTGGCCACTTTTCATAAGGTAAGACTGGGAGACCAGCTGGCTGACTAACTAAACTCCTGGAGCACCAGACTGGGGAATCAGTTAGACTAGCCCTTACCAGCTACCCTAAACCAGCTAGGCAAGCTTCATTTTTCAAGAAGGTACATTAATGTGGGTCCTGCAGCTTTTTAAAAAAAAAGACATGCTTCATTTCTAAACCGATAGTCATCAGATTTGTTAGCATGAAGAGAAGATTCCAGTATGTGTTCAGTCCTGTATATTCTTTATAAACCCCATACCCTGCACCACACTTCATAAGAAGCTAAAGCAGGTTAAGAATGACATGAACAGACATGCTCCTGCAATTGCATAACATCTGGTAGCAGCAGCAGGCTATAGGACCGGCTCTTAGCTGACGGATGAAGTCACCATTTTGACCTAAGCAGACATTTAAGGGAGTGTTTAAGTACAGATCATCAATGCTGACAGACGACTAAGGACAAAACAAATGTACACAGCTTCAGGTTACACTACCCTGTCAGACAAAGCAAGCAAAACAATGACAACATCATAAAGTTTAGCCTATAGAAGACTAATACATCCGTCACAAACACACATGAACACATAAGACCAATACATCTGTTTTTCCGATGCTCAATATAATGTGAACGTTCACTTAAAACAACTTAATAAAAAGAAATTAGATGTTCACGCCACTGATATAATTAAACACTTATTTTTACAGAGAATCAAATACTTATAGTCATCTTTGTATATTAAGCTGGAACAGAGGAAAGTATTTTAACATTATGTACCCTACATATCCTTTAACCAAACTAAAGCCTGGTTGGTAGTCTCAGTAGCATTCATGCAACTACAAAATGACCTGTCAGGTCCACGGCAGAAACAGTTACCAGGTCTGTAGTTCTGTGTATGCCACAAACAACACTCATATAAGGAATGGAAATTTCCATGCCTGGACCTGATCGGTTCAATACGGTCTATTGGAAATGCCAATAAGCCAGATTCTATGACCTTATAGAGGGAACAACACATGCTGGACAGTAAACAAAACACAGCACGTACTTTTGAGGACACACAAACAGATATCTGAAGAAGTCTTTCTCTTTCAGGAGTTGATATCAAGCGGTGACATGTTTTTGAAAGAATGCAAGTGTTGAAACAGATCTCACAGACCAGTGAGCAGACTGTTCTCACTAACTATATTACATTTCCTTTTGAGGTCATATTTGATGCCTCTGTTCGCTGGGACGAGACTGCGAATTGACACAATTAGTAAAAACCTCATCACGGGCATTCAACACCTCGAATGAGTGATGGGTTTATGTTATCTAGATGATGGCTGTGAAACGCCTTGTTCATTTGTCAAACTGTAACATTTCGAAGCGAGAGAAAGAGATGCATACAACACTGATGAACAGCTGACAGTTCACACTGTAAACAAAACCTGTCAATCACCAATGGTTACCTGGTTACCTGAAATGAAAGATGGATGGCACTTACCCTGGACACAGTCAGGGGCATGTTGAAGTCTTTGCCTCCCTGTAGTCGGAAACCCCAGGGAGCGGGTCCGTTGAGTGTTACAGAGTATATATTCATGGCCTGAGAGGAAAAGATCGGAGATTACAGTTTCCCATTCATCATATAACAACAATAATAATACGTTTGCCTCAAAAAGGCATGAACAAGTCTGTTAAACGGTTGACATCACACATTGTAGTACTGACTGCAAATTAAACCCAACAATCTGTAGAATTAGCACATACATGTAACAATTGAACAAAAGGCTTAATACTGGGGTTAAAATTAAGATTACTCGATACTGAGATAAATGTATTACTGTGTAAATGGTTTGAGATTAACAATATCAAAGTCATTTGCTTTTGTTTCCTCCGTTTGCTGGTCGTTCTTGGTTAAGTGCAAGTGCTTAACAGAGAAATTTGAGAACCCCCTTTATTTAAATAAATGAACAGGTAGGAGACTAAAAATAAACACCTATTTTTTCACTGTGCCGTAAACTACAAATTACTGGCCAATGATACACACAGAGAGTGCACATTATCTTCCCTCAAGCACTTAACAAACTCCAAATTCAAAGCAAGTAAAAAGGACACATTATGAAAATCAATCATATTCCAAAGGATCATCATAGCCTTCTAAGTCAATGGCTGTTTATGTACACAATAAAATACGAAAACCAACCATTTTCCTGTCAAATATGTGTTAATTTGGCCATGTGAATAAATATATCAAATTCATATTAATTAATAAATAGTTTTAATTCGTAAGCACACTATTGCATCACTGCATTGATTGCGTCACTGGTAGGTACTGAAGCAAATAGTAACATGACATCAAAATTTAAAGCCATTTGAAGAGCCAAGGACAACCTGTGCCATCAAATCATGACATATCCCTTCCTATGACTTATGAGAGCCCTTGCTACAGTATCCACACTCCAGAGGCTATTCTATCCCACAGTAGTGTACCTGTTACAGGGTGGTGCACACGTACCTTATTCCACGGGCCAAACTTGTCACCTAAACCTCCAGAAAACCAAGTGGAAACCTGGCACTGTCAGACAGCCTGACTTACTTTCTCACTGCTAGCAAATCTCAGCTCCCTCCCACTCTGTGACATGGGTTAGCTCCACGTCTCTCCAGCTCCACAGACTATATAAGGAATGTAAAACTACACCGAACTATTTCAGCCCAACACCCACAAGTCACAGAAAGGGAGAGAGAGAGAGAGAGAGACGCAGTGAGTCAAGGAAGAGAAAACATCTACTACCTAACATTCTCTGGCCCTGATGTAACATTTACAGCAATAAATAGTCAGAAAAAAAACATCAGAACGCAAGTCGGATGGGTAGAAAGCCAAGAGATTGTCCCTCTCGATGTGGTTAACATATGTTTCAGGCTGGAACGCTGTAGCACCCAATGCTGGGAATGTGACAGAGCAATTGAAGAACGCAACCGATCTGTTTTGCCCAGCGGTAAAACTGCAGCTGAGAGAACATTATACCTTCTGTAAGGTTAGGTTTAAATTGCACAAATAACATATGTTACAGACAGCAAAGCCGTAGCACCCAAAGCAAGTTTTGTCACAATGAATGCAAATTTACACCAGCAAAACTGTAAATCAGAGGACATTATACATCCCAAAAGGTCACTTTACACTGTCAATTATATTTTTCATTTGATCCCTTGTGATCATAATGACTTTTAAAAGTCTGACATATCTTGCTCCAGGACCAATTAAAAATAGAACTAAAATATGTTCAGTTTAAATCTGAAATAGTTAACACTGACCTGGAACTAAACATGCCTCTATAATTAATTTGAATGCAGTAGAAACTCACATAAACACACATTTCTTTGGAAATGTGACAATAGCAAGGATCACATACCCATGAATTGCATGTTTCAATGACTCAGTTCACACAGATAATCACATATTAACCTCGTCATTTTTCACAATAAGATAAATGCGGTTTTCAGCCACTGAAACTTAACGAAAGTCACACAAACAGCAATACATTTTACACCCTGTAATCGTGAAGTCTAATTAACAAAGAATTATTTAAGAAAACTATTTTACACAAAGATATTGAACTCTTTAGAACAACAGCCCACAATGAAACACCAAAACGCACAATCATGTAAATTTAGAAATATTTTAAAGTTGGCATTGTATGAATGGAATTGTTCTAACAAAACTATGCCTTGATGTATGACACAACTTTGATCTCACACAATACCCACACTCTGAAGGTATGCACGTTTTGTAATGGCGTTAACAAACAGTTAAAACAGATAATAAACTTTTGTATTACTTTTAAACCCTGTACGTCTCATTTCAGAGGCTACGTAACCTAGTAACGTAATTCACTGTTCATTTGTTGCCGGTACAGTCAAAAAGAATTTGAGAAATTAAGCCTCTACCTCCTTCTGATCTCCAGACATCTCAGCGGGCTTTCCTCAGGTCTGGAACTCTATAATAAACTGATATCAAGTGAACTTCACAACTTTCTGGACTTCGGCGTCAGGTCGCGCGCATGAGCCGCAGGTTTCCCCTGCTGGATTTTCTTTTAGTAGGAATATGATAATACGTCATGTGTCACGTGGGGGGCTGACGCATGGGCTCTGTTGACGCGCCCCCGGGTCCAGACACACACAGACACATAACTCAACTATATATATATATATATATATATGAGAGTGTATTACCCTGCTGCTAAAGGAGCATTCAATTTTATGAATACAATGTGTTATGTAATGTTTATTGTAAACCATTTCTGTTGTTTTTGTTTTTCTTTTAAATTATTTATTTGCATTTACATTTAGGCATTTGGCAGACGCTTTTATCCAAAGCCTATTTGCCTAGTGTTCTGTTATTATCATTACTGTGTTCTCTGTGGAAGCAATTTCAGCAAAAATGTATTTTGCCCTTATCTAGGGAAAGCCTATGGGAAAAACAACAGGCACAATATAATGAAAAGAACGTCTTTATTTTATTTATTCATTGTATCATAATGTGGAACTAAAGGGTACTATACGGGTTTTATTTTAGGTTGTTAACATAGCCTAATACACAACAAAACAAAATATTAAAACAACATAGTTAGTTCCCAATAGGACTATAATGATTTCCAGCAATAGGACTAAAACAACTTAGTTAGACCATCTAAAAGAATTTAAAGACTTCTGGAAATTTAAATTTTTGTGGCTCCCAGTGTGACTACTGCACTAGGAATTATTTCAATTAAAGTTGTTTTCACAACCAGATTACACAATATTCAATAAGACTCTGTTAACCAACAGTGGACAGTGGGTGTAAAAACCCACTGCTTAGCTATCTAACCTGAATGTAAAGCAAACAATAAAAAGCAGCCGTATAAACTTACACTTCAGCAAAGAATCGATTAGTCAATGAAAGTTTGAATCTTGAAGGGTGAAAAGCAGCTTTAACATTCACTGTCCAGTAGATGGAGACATAAGATAACTAATCAACTGTACGTGCAATATTGTTACTAAGTGTTCCCAGCACTCCCATCAGGAGCTACGCGTCATCCAACCAACAGTCAACCTGCTGCCGTAAAAGTGAAAACTATCTTATATTTTTTCCAAACCTTCTACGGCTGACCATTAACAGCTCACCTAGATTTATTTGCTTTTAAAACTCTCCTAACCTGTGCAAAGCAAACAGCTGGAGGGGTTTACAACAGCGTTACGGAAGCCGGTGTTACTTTGTTAAACATGGCTGACGACTTTGGTTTTTCCGCCTCCGACAACGGAGTCCATGTAGAGGAGGATCCGGCGGCGGCGTTTTTAGCCCAGCAGGAAAATGAGATCGCGGTCATCGAAAACGACGACGAGAGGTTCGGTGCCCTGGATGACGGACCTCCGCCCGCGGACACGTACACGTCTACGTCTGTCGGAGGTGTGTGTTTCAAACTGGCCTGTTGGCTTTTGTTTACCCAGAATATTAATAGAGTATTATGTTTAATTTACATGTGACGGCTGAAACAGATTTATATTATCAAGCTTGATGAAAAAGAAAAGAAAACAGATATTTATTAAAGTAACTAAAGTAGGTTACAATTATATTTTTAGATATGGTATATGGTGGCTACCATGGAACTGTGGCAACATCATGTATGTCTGAAATATGGTAACATGCTGTTTTTACACCGGTACTTCAGAGTACTATGTTTCTACCAAAGTGCAGTACAGAGTATGGAAATCACTTTATTACTATGGTAATGCTGTCTGATACCATTGTTTTACCATGGTACTACACAGTACTTTTGTGAAAGGCATTAAGGCACATTATTTTAATAAAGCCAATAGTAATGTGTATTTAAGCTGATCCACCTATCAAAACAGATTTGCCATTCAAACTGCTTTGATGCTGGATTTGTATAAACTTGATACTGACGTGTCAGTCAGTAAGCACACAAGAAAAACTCGTTCTGATGAAGAGTCTAGACAATCATGGCTACTGAACTAAATCTTTGTTGCAAAAGTGAATAGTACACACCAGCCCACCTGCTGATTAGCTCTAGAAATAGGGAGAAAGGCAAAGCATATGATGAGTCCCACAGGCCAACAGGGCTTGCTGCATTCTGTTAATACCTGTAATGCTTGAATGAGGCAGTGTGCCAAATAGAAACTGTTGCCCAACAAGTGCACTCAGACCTGAAAGCTGGTTTTCTTATTTGAGCGCAGGTGATTTTGGAGGAGCGGCAGGCAGAGCAGTGAACGGAGATATGTTTCAGGTAAATATGGTTTTTAAATAACAAATGTGTTCCTATTATGTGTTTTTTAGGTTTATTTGTGTGTGTGTGTGTGTGTGTGTGTACTATAACAACTGGCAGGTGTTCAGGGAATGTTGTTAACAATCATTTGTAACATTAGGATGCCAACGACACAACTGACAGCTACTCAGCCATCGCCCAAGCAGACATTCAGAGGCAAGAACCAGAGAGCTTGCGCAAATGGAGAGAGGAACAAAGGGCTCGGCTGGAGGAATTAGGTAGTGAATTATTTAATGTATATTTATAAATAACGTCAAAAGTTGTGTTTTTGTTTTAAGTGTCACACACTGGCTAGTCTGCAAAGCTCAGTTTAGACAAATGTTTTTTCCATTTCAAGTTAATTTTTCCTTTTTAAATAGCTCCTTATACACCTTATAACAAACAGTAGTTTTGACATCTTTATCAAGTTAAATTGATGAACAGTAACATGTGATCAGTGACTTTGGAAGGAGTGTTTTTATTCTACATGAGGCAAGTCTGCCCACTCGAGGTGATGCAAAGTGCCATAAGATCCTATTCTAAGCTTTGTCTTTCTGTTACTACCTTTGTGTAGATTCTCCTCAAATTAGAACCAAGAATATTATCATTTTACTTACGAGGAGCTAAAAATGGCTTCTGTGTTAAATAAAAGTTTAGTGTTTAACAAACTTTAAGTTAACTTTTATAAGAATTTGTTAGAATAACATGAACTTTGTCTGCTTTCTGGTATTTAGATTCAGCTTCCAAAGCTGCTGAGGCTGTGTGGAAAGAGAAAGCCCAGAAGGAACTAGAGGATTGGCATGTACACCAGAATGAACAGATGGAGAAAAATAAAGCCAACAACAGGTTTTCATACTTTGACATCTGCAATATCCACACTTCAATAAGCTAGATGTATTTATTAGTACAAATCCATCTTAAACAATATGGCCAAAGTCTTGCACAGTATCTGATCTGCACCAAGGAGACTGTGGCTATGTTTTTATGAGATGGTCTTGATATGCAGCAAAGTAAATATTTATAATGTGTAATTTTTTAATGGTCATATGATCCCTCACAGTACCATGACAGTATCATAGTATTCTTAATTAAAGTATATTAGTATATTATAATTAATGTATATTAGTACCGTGTAAATAAATATGGTTATTTAAATATGGTTATCTAAACAGGATTACAGTATTGCCACCCTTTTTGTACACCACACTACTTCATGTAAAAGTTGACTGGTGTAGCTGCTATTATTGATAACTGTTACTCATATTACTGCCTTAAAACTAATAGTTGACTAATTTATGCTAATGATATTATTTCACACTTGGTGTCTTGAAACAGGATTTGATGTAGTTTAACACCTTCTTTATGTGCTGCTTGTGTAAGACTGACTCGTTCTTTGTATTTCTCCTTTTGCACTTTTTTCCACTCATGTGTCTTCCTCTCTTTTATCTTCTTCCTCTCTTTTATCTTCTTGTCTTTTCCTCTTCTGCTACCGTCTTGATCGTGCACTAGGATCGCTGATAAGACTTTCTGCAAACAGCCCAACTCTGATGTCATGTGCTTTGTGTATGTTTACCATAACATGTTCCTAAAACAACAAAATGACATAACTGCACTTGGTTGAATCACATACACATCGATGGCATGTTGGCTTTTGTTCACATAAGTGGGCATTGATAGATTTTAATTTTGTGTATTATGCATCTTTCCCCTCCGTCTGGGTATGTACATGTTCAGATCTGCAGGGTCAGCACATCACATTTATTTATGTTCTCCATATGGGAATAGTCATTCATATCCATATGGGCATAATTTACATGCATAATTTAGATGGATTAGTGCTTATATTAGTGTAATATATAAGTGTAATGTGGGATAAGTGATCTGATCACAGAATGTTTTGGACCCCCTGTAGTTAGCGCCATCTACTTGTCACAAGATCATTCTAGACGGATTAATATCAGGGGTAAACAAGGCCCATATGCAGTAGACAGTAACCATTGTCCTCTTTACTATCTGTGAGGTCATGGTTCTCATGATTGCCTCTCTTCTGTCCCTGTAGAGTGTCAGAAGATGCTTTCCTCAAAGAGTGCGATGATGACAGTCCCGGCACAGAATGGGAGAAAGTGGCCCGTCTTTGTGACTTCAACCCCAAAACCAGCCGTCAGACTAAAGACGTGTCTCGAATGCGCTCTGTGCTAATTTCTTTAAAACAGACACCTCTGGTTCGCTAAAATAACTCAGTCTTGTGTTTTACTGGCTTTACTTTTCTTTCTCTGTTGCACTATTTTAGATGAACATCTAATAGATGTAAGGGTTTTTATGGTCATAGAATGTGTACAATCTAGTGTATTTAAATTTCCTATTTATGTACCCTGATGATTTAGTGTCAAGAGTGTTTAGTCTGGCTATTCCACGTATTCAGGAATTTTGTATACAAAAGAATTGCAAGTGTGCCTCAGAAGAAAAGATAGATGAAGATGGAAGATAGATGATAGAAAGAAGATGAAGCAATTTATTGCATTAAACTCAATATAAGTAAAATGGTCAGAAAAGCAATAGTTTATCCTAATGGCAGAATTATTTGTGTCCGGCTTGTGTTTGTTTTGACTTTTATAATTGACTTAATTGTAATTGTGGTGACCCACAATTTGCAAACCCACAAACCACCAGACAGCTTTAATCCTTTGGTTTCTGTAGTGGCCCATAGGAACTAATCGGGGTCTACAGATCTTTCCACACATCTGTACTGCTTTATTTTTAAACACAGGAAATGGAAGTATTTTGTTACTAAATATGGGCACAGGTTAGTTAGCATCTCTCACACTATTAAGTATTTTATTTTTTACCTGTCATTTCCCCTCTTAAATAATCGGTATTCAGGTTTGGTATTATTTGTTTTGTTTTTTTGTATTTCTGTTTATTAAGTTTAAGGATTAAGTTACTTTCATAAGGTTACTTATGATTTATTTCATTGTAAGTTTCACATCACTTTTCATCATTCTGTGTTTGAGTTATGAATGTAATGCTTGTGTTCATGTCTGAAATGACTGTAATACTCAACAGATATTTTGCAGCAGATTATAAAGTTACAGCATTTATAATGACTTAGTTTTATTACTCTGCTAATATGACAGCACAACATAGCAAGCCTCGTTACTCAGGTTAAGTACTACCTGTTCTTAGATATCTAAGTTTTCTAGTTCATAGTTTCTCTTACTATGTACGTAAGGGACAACTAAAACCAAGTTTAAACCACATCTTTGTCAAGCGTAGTGTTTAATGTGGCCTTAGTCT